>APFE031290906.1:0-10428 GCA_000404065.3 Pinus taeda
TTGCACTAAATATTTTTTATTTCTTTCTTTAGTGTGCTGTAAATCTGTGGTTAACATTATGTTTTGATTCGTGCCCTTTATGGTTTTAAATGTTTTGTTCTTTAGATCTCTTCAACATAATCCTGTGTATCTTTGATCTCTATATTGGCTGCCTCATCTGTTGTATCACAACATATTGAAGTTTCACAAGAGACTCTTATCTGAACACATTTCTAGTCAGAAAATCTGTTTATAGCATGTATTCATAACGTATTCAACTTACAACTTCAGTGTATTATTTATAATCGGAAGTTTATGAAGGTATTTAGATTTCAAAGAACGTACTAGGGTTTGATGCCTTTTCTAGGGCTGCAAAAATAGAACATATTTTAAAGTGGATCCACTGGCTCATTCTACAGTGGATTCATCGACTCTTTTCCTAATCATTACGCGCTGCTATTAGATATCAACAGGGATAGCCTACTTTCCTCTTTTCCTAAGCATTACACGCTGCTATTAGATATCAACAGGGATAGCCTACTTTCCTTTCGAATGTGTTGTACTGTTCCTTCCCAGCAGTATGGTGGTGAAAAAGAGCACATCAGTATGGTGGTGAAAAAGAGCACATGATAAGGGGGAGCGAGATTTTTAATTTTTAATTCTTTTTGCTTTTAGGGATTTTGGGATTTTTTTTTTCTGTTTTTTTTCTATAGAAGAGGAAATTTTGGATTTATAGGGATGTAAAGGAATTTTGGATTTATATTAATGAGGATAATTATTTGCTTAAAAAAAATATCAACTATAAAAGTAGGGTTAGGGTTAGGGTTAGGAATTTTTCTTTCTTTTCAATAGAAAAGGGAATTTTGGGTTTACAGTGCTGGAACGGAATTTTGGATTAACAATGATGCAAATAATTATGTTCTTAAAAAAAATATCTACTATAAAATTAGGGTTAGGGCTATGATATTACTATTACTATTCATGTTCTATTATAAGCAAAAAAATCATCCATAAAACCATATTTTAACCATCAAAAGTGCATATTGTGTAAAACAACAAAAAAAATCAAATATACTTACATAATCACAAATAGAAATCAACTAATAAACCACAAAATCAAAATTTTTATTTAAATTGATTTTTAAAGAATTTGAAGAGAAGTCTATAAAAAACATGCAAATCAACAAAAAAAGAATAACTTGCAGGAACTTACCTGAAACCATGATCCTGTCATCTTCTTATCAGGACTCTATATTGTGGCTCCATTTTACCCAAAATCGCATCTTTACCCAAATATTCCACATACACAGAGTGTTTCTTCTTGCATTCCTTGTATCCCTCTCCTTATCCCTCTACTACAACAAAGGGTCTTTTATAATTTCTTGCTCCTCTTACCCATTTAAAAGAAGCCTCATTCCGGCTAAAGCCATCTTCTACCCAAAGTTTTAGCCATCTTCTACCCAAAGTTTCTTGTCATCTTCTTATCAGAGCTATACACTATTGCTGCATCTTTACCCAAACATTCCACATCGCTGCATTTTACCCAAATATTCCACATACACACAATACTTCTTCTTGCATTCCTTGTATGGCTCTTCCTATCCCTCTACTAGAACAAAGTCGTGCCCTTTTATAATTTCTTTCTTTCTTTTTCTCGCTTAAAAGAATCCTGAATTCTCACTCCCGCTCATAAGAATCCTCATTCTAGGTTAAAAGAAGTTAAATTTGACTATTTTCCGCTTAAAAGAATCCTCATTCCCGCTCAAAAGAATCTTCATTCCCGCTCATAAGTATCCTCATTAAATTTGATTATTTTCTAGCTTAAAAGAATCCTCATTCCCCCTCATAAGTATCCTCACAATACTTCTTCTCGCATTCCTTGTATGGCTTTTCCTATCCCTTTACTAGAACAAAGTTGTGCCCTTTTATAATTTATTTTTTTCTTTTTCTCGCTTAAAAGAATCCTCATTCCCGCTCATAAGAATCCTCATTCTGGGTTAAATGAAGTTAACTTTGATTATTTTTCAGCTTAAAAGAATCATCATTCCCACTCAAAATAATCTCCATTCCCGCTCATAAGTATCCTCGTTAAATTTGATTATTTTCCGTCTTAAAAGAATCCTCATTCTCGCTCATAAGTATCCTCGTTAAATTTGATTATTTTCCGGCTTAAAGAATCCCCATTCTCGCTCATAAGTATCCTTGTTAAATTTGATTATTTTCCGGCTTAAAGAATCCTCATTCCCACTCATAAGTATCCTCATTAAATTTGATTATTTTTCGGCTTAAAAGAATCCTCATTCACGCTCATAAGTATCCTCGTTAAATTTGATTATTTTCCGGCTTAAAAGAATCCTCATTCTGACTCATAAATATCCTCATTCATATTTAAATGAAATGAAATTTAATTATTTTCCCATTAAAAAAAAACTTCATTCCCACTCATAAAAATCTTCATTCAAACTTAAATAAAATATAATTTAATCATAAATATTAAAAAAATAAATAAATAAAAATAATAATAATAATAACAATTTTATAAAGCAAATATTATAAATAAAAATGAGGTAACATTCCTGAATTTAGCTATAAAAAATTAATTAATAATATTAAAAAATAAATACATGTAAATTTAAAATTACATACAAATTAAAGTAAGATTAATTTATATAATAACTATATCAAATTATTTTAAAAAATAAAATATTAAAATGAATAGATTTTTAATGTGCAAAACTTAAAATGAAATATAAAATATAAATACATGAAATAACTTAAATTTAATATAAATGCAATTTTATATTAATATTTAAATATTTATGTTTTTAATTTTATTAAAAAATTAATATTTTATTATTTATTTAAAAAAAAAATAAGTTTTAATATTATAAAATTATTAAATAGAAAAAAAACTTTATTTGAATTTCGAATGACTTTAGGATTGTTCCGAAAGGGTAAGAATTTGGAGCGACACAGCCAATTTCTTCCTGGAAAAGAAAGAAAAACAAACTAACTGATTTTTACATCAATTAATGAAAAAGTCCAAGGGGAGAAAATGCAGGTTGGAATAACTAAATTTACTTTAATTATAATCTTGAGAGAAGGTCTATGAGGTCATATAACCCTGTATATTTCACAAAATTTTGTTAATAAAAAATTTAATATACTTCAATTAAGTTGGGCATTATAGAGCACCTTTTTGTCTATTCAAGATTTTCTAGAATTAATATGTTTTATTTATTTTATTTTTATTAATAAACAAGTTTATTTAAAAATAATAATAATAAATCTATTTTTTTCATTTATATATATAGATAATTATTTTAATCATTATAATACTATAATCCCACTAAAATTATTCATTTTTGAAGCCCCAACACACACATATAATATCCCTCATTTTCAAACCTTTCACGGATTAAATTCAATTTTATGAGCTTCCCAAACATTATAGGGAAGCCTTGGTCCTTTGGAAATGACTCTTGATAATGAAGAGCCAAAACATATAAAATGTGTGATTTGTAATTGTGCATTTAATGGTTATCATTTGACACGTGGTAATCAAAACTCCTCCAAATGAAACTCAATTGAGAATGCTGATTTGTTACATTAAAAATCCAATAGAAGGATTCAAAAGTGTAAGGTTCTACCACTCCTTAAGAGGGCTAAACATTATGGTGGCTTCTATGCCTAACATTGCTAGCAACCTAGCTTTTGGAACTCTTTGGAAAAATGGTTGGCAAGAGGGGTGAGGAAACTTGCAATGCCCCTTAAGTTTTGCATCCACTTAATTGTTTAATGACTCAATTAATATGCCAAGAGAAGTGCCAAAGCCAAATGAACATAAATTTGTATATGTTCCTTAGGACTATTGGACATGCTGCTCAAACATTCTTGAGGGCTTTAACCTTCATTAAGCTTGATAGGATGGGATGGACCATAGTGCATGTCTTTATGTTTGGGAATTGGCACAATACCTAAATATATTTGTATAGCCCATGAACGAGAGATTTGATTTCTTGTCATGTCTTGTCTAACTAGAGTCTTATTCCTATGTTTGGAAAGAAATGTCACCAATGGACTCTTTAAGACTCGAGTGTAGTTCATTTTTGGTCTTCTATTATAGTGTTATGGACATTTAATTGGGGGGTGGGAATTGGCAGAATGCCTTATGGCCACAAGCATCACTAGAAAGAATATTTTACACCTCATCCTATTGGGTGTGTTAATATTTTACCTTGAAGGAAAGGAAGGAAATTTATTTTCCATAGAATCGGAAAAACAATAAACAATCATGTGGAAGCCTTGGCCCTTTGGAAATGACTCTTGATAGTGAAGAGTCAAAACATATGAAATGTTTGATTCGTAATAGTGTATTTAGATATCATCATTTGACATATGGTAAACAAAACTCTTCAAAAGGAAACTCAGTTGAGAATGTTGATTTGTTATATTCAAAATCTAATAGAAGGATTCAAAAGTGTAAGATTCTATCAATCCTTAAGAGGGATAAACATTATGGTGGATTATATGCCCAACATGACTAAAAACCCAGCTTTTAGAACCCTTTGGAAAAATGGTTGGCAAGGAGGGTGAGGAAATTTGCAATGCCCCTTAAGTTTTTCATCCACTTAATTGTTTAATGACTCAATTAATATGCCAAGAGAAGTTCCCAAGCCACATGAACATAAATTTGTGTATGTTCCTTGAGAGGGTGAGATAATGTTATTTGAGCATACTGCTCATTTTATTGATTTCTACACAGAGCACAGCATCCATTGTGAGGATGTCGGTTGTAGGTTGTTCATTCTCATGTTTGAAGGGCACGTAAGGTAATGGTGTCACACATTTTCAGATGCCTCCATACACTCTTTCAAACATATTGTCACATATTTGTTTCGCGCTTTTGATATGTATGATCATAAACATCAGTGCAAGAAAATTTTCGAATTGTGAAAATCACCTAATGAATCATTGCGCCATTTTCACAATTGTTTCATACATTTGTGTTTTGAATTTCTGAAAGATGAAGTTGATTGGAAGTTCTTGACATGAATATTTCAATATCTTGTTCACATTTCAGAAAATACATATGAACTTGCATCTTTTGAACCTCTCCTAACGTACCTCTATGTTAAAGCTTCTCAATCTGTGACAAACAAGGCTTTTTTTCCAAGTGACCCTTCGTGCTCTTCTCATTAAACAACTCTAGTTCTGTAGTTTGAGGCAGGATTGATCTACCACCATCTTTCCCGCCTCACAGACCTATAATTTCAACGCAGGTTTCGACTGTTAGTTCGATGGTTGTGATGGAGTGTTATCTCCTTGTCCTTTGTCCTTTGATCCCTCTGATCCTACGGATTATGATGTGTTGTGTTCAACTATTTCGAATCTATTTTTTAATGTTCATGAGGATCAAGTTCTAGATGGAGTTGGTGTTGAAAAACCAACCCACAGTATCAATTTCGATGAGCATGCATGGGAATCTAAACAAGAATCTGTGGTGGAGGATGACCTCCTTCTAATCCATCGATCTTTGATAATACATCTTATGATTAATTGGAACTTCCCTAAGCTATCAAGGTACTTCAGCCTGAGATGATGGTTATGTTAGGTTCTCATAGTCTTGAGGTCAGTTCCACTTCCTATCAAAAATGTGTTAAATCTTTCCAAGCTCCTCATTACTCTCTCCTACACATTGGAAATCAATCTATTTTACAATTTTCGCATCCTCCATCTGTATCAGATGATCCTATTGCTTAGTCATTTTAGGAGTCATACATGGCAAGCACAGTAGCAAAGAGAACATTTTCTTCTTTATTCATGTTCGCTCTCCTTTCAAGTTTATTCCTGCATGTATTTGATTCACAGTTTGTTTAAACACTATGGTACACCTGCAAAGTGTATTTCATGCACTTTTCATTTTTACTTTTCTACATGTTCATTCAAACTTCGAACATTTTGGTTTGTATTGTCTTATATTTCTTGTTTGTTCTTATACTTGTATATCTTTCTTGACATGCATTCCCTCGCCTATATAGGCCAACCAATGCATCGACTGTGACATTAGAAGTATCGCTTTACGTAAGTTTGGCCTACGCTCTGTTTAGGTTAGGAGTAGTAGTTTTTCTTTTCTTTGTTGTTTCCTTTGATTTTCTTCACTTTGTTTCTCTTTCGCTCCACTTCTTTCCTTTAGTTTGTTTTCTTTTCATTTATAAGTTAGTTTTCGCATGAGACCATGTTTGTCTTCTTAGACAAGCTTAGTGAAATCCAAGAGGAAGTTGTACTGCTATCAACACTTGGTTATCTATTTATCTCTTCTCTTTATGTTAATATTACATTTCCTTTAGTTGATGATACTATGATGGAAAATACATTCATTTTAGAGAGAGTCATAGTGAAATCAAGATGCTTGCACTCTTAACTAGTACCGCCTATTTTAGTCGGTCTTCTATTTTCAGTTAATCCTAGTCAACCAAGTCAAATAGAGTAAGGAGAGGAGGAAAACCTTAACAAGTATGTCAGAGCTATACATAAACATCCTTCTCTGAAGGGAAAACCTTTTCTGCTCTCAGTAAGTCAAGATCCCTCTTCTGCCCCATGAGATAAATAAGTTCCTATGCATAGTTCTTTGAACAAATAGAAAGGAAAAAATGAAAAATGAAATAAAGGGCGAAATAAGAGAAAGGATTCCTACTCAGAGAGGTGAAGCAAGAAACTTCGTCAGGGTACTATCCAGGCTCACTGGCAGCGGAGAAATGCTTGTGTTCCTAAAGTGACTACGTCCGGGTACTGTCCAGGCCTGTTGGCACCACAACAAGACCATAGATGAAAACTAAGACTTTGACAATCTATTTACTTGTACACTTATATACTCCTCATACCCAATCAAAACAACTCATCCTGACTTGGCTTGGTATGTGTGTTGCTGATGAAGAGAATGGTAGGGACTATATCTTTAACTCAAGCTAAGTGAAGAAGATGTGATAATCAATTAGCTGAACAATATTTCCAGAATAGCTAGACCTTTTTTTCATGAGACAAGATCCATTCAGAGAGTTGGAGTTCTACCACTGTGTCACCAATGTTGTAATGGCTACAACCACCCTCCAAAATTTTTCCTATGCTTCAATTTTGGAGCCTTCCTTCTTATCCACATGAGCTAATCTTGCACTAATTTAGGTATTCATGCTTCGACTGAGAATTATCTTTTTCATTTTGGTTTATTTGACTTGTTTTCACACACTTAGCTAATCTTTCTAACTCACAAGTTGATCTCGCAACTTGGTCTCACATCAGTTCTGGGGTTGCCTCCAGAAACTGTGCAATCCTTAAGGGCAAGCTACCTTGATGATGGGAAATTTTCAGTCCTGACTGGTAGTTAGCCTTGAGCTAAAAAAGTGTACAGCCATCGAAAGAAATCCAACATTGAACCCAGAAACTATGCAATCCATCGTTAAGCTGAGAAAATGCACAATGCACTAAGCCGAAAAGTTGCCCAGTTCCCTGAAACTGCACAGTCATTCCTAGTAGTGTGTCACGAGTTTCCCCAAAAGAATAAAAAATAAAAATCAAAAATAAAATCAAAAATCAAAAATCAAAAAATCAAAAAGCTAAAAAAGAAAAAAACATCCCTAAAAAATAGGGATATATTTTTAGCATCTTGAAGGAGGAATTTTCGTTATTTTTATAAACTTCTGCCAAGTGTCGTTTTTTCCTTGACTTTCGGAATGTGCATCATAAACCCTAATTCCCTCAAATCTATTTAATAGATGCTTCTAGAGCTCATTTTCACATTTGATCTTGGATCTCTAGCATTCTCGAGGAGATCAAGGAACCTTCGGTGCGATCATCATCGCTTTTCTGGGTGAGTTTCACTTTTGTCATCTTTTGCCTCTTTTTCTATTGTTTTTTGTCATTTTTCTTGTGTGAGCATTGTTTCACTTATTTCTCTTCATATTTTTTGGTGTTTCAACTTGTTTTAACTTGTAGAAGTGTTGTTTTAATTTTTAGATTAGCTTTTACAAGTGTTAAATTGGTTTTCCTGTTTCTTCACCAATGGTCGTGGTTGCTGTGACACCCCTCACATATTTGATTTTCCTTCAGTTTGATTAATTTATGTCCTTGATCTACATGGATTTACTCATACTTAGTCAGATTTGCACTTAGTCTCACACTATCTATCAGATATGCTTGTTTTCAACACTTCCCTTGGGCATATTTTCACTTTCCTTGGCCAATTTTCACTTTTCTTGGCTAGGCACTGCGCAATCCTAAGGGTCAAGCCATAAGCTTGGCCTTTGGAATTATGTATGTTGAGATTTTTTCTGTTTTAGTAAAAATAGACAAAATCCCAGTGTGTGACAACAATAGAAAATCTATTGCTGGATTATCTCCAGGTTGTTGGGAGCAAATTAATGCATCTTAAATTTGATGTGAGAGCAGTTAGGTTCTCTCTGCTATAAAATAGGTTGTCATATGGATAGCTGGGAGAGTGTGAGAGTTTCATTGATGTAATCTCCAATTTGATTAATATATTCCTGATGCCTATGTTTGGTGGACGTAGCCCAGATTGGTTGGGTGAACCACGTTAAAATTGTCTTTTATGTGTTTGATCTTCCGCTGTGTGTGTTTTAATTTATGTTTCCTATGCACATGATCCAACAATTGGTATTAGAGCCCAGGTTGGACGTCTGGGGCAGCGGAGAAGGTGTGGACTGAGCTGTTGAGGGAGCAGACCTTCGCTGTTGGGAGCGTGGACTTGTGTTGACCGGAGCGCTGGAGGTGATATGGTATTGCTGGTGCATGAATGTGCAAATTGATTGCTGCCTGCCAGGAGTCTGCTGGTGTGTGGGAACCTGTCGTGGAGCTGAACGGTGCGTAGAGCATGACCTGGTATGTTAAGCAATGAGCCGAGCGGATATCTGATATTTAAATTTCTGGTGCCTATTAAATAGCTGCGTATTTTTGTTAAATCGCTGGTCCATGTGTAGAACCAACAATTGGAGAATAATATTTTCTTTTAGTGTCACTCTGATTCAGTGAAACAATACCGATCTTGATGAGGGTGGAACCTCATGCGTGAAAGATGTTAACGACAACGCCAGTTTGTGTTCTTGTGTGTGGAAACTTTATAAGTGATCGTTAATATTAATTTTATTGATGTTCGGGAAAATACATAAGGTGGACTGAATCATGTTTCTTATGTTATAAACTTGCGTTCTACCTTTTTACGAGATGGAAATGGATGCACAGAAATTTGTGTGAATCCTGAAAGTTCTGATTATTTTTTGGAATATTCTTCTTCGTGGAATTTCATTTACTGCATGCACTTGACCAGTGTTTGGCGCAAGGCACTTGACCAGAACAGTTTTTTGGAGGCACATAAAGCATAGGAACATCAATTGTCATAGGAACGCAAAATGTTGAGCAGTGTATTTTTTGAAAATAAGTATGCGGTCACAACAAAATATTTTTTTTTTTTTTGTAAAAAAGGCAGAGGCACAAATTCTTTTTTTGTAGAGTGCAAATAGGCAGTTTTTTGGTTGTGTATAAACAAATGCAAAGGCAGAATTTTTTTTTTTTGAAGGGAAGATATTTTCGTTTAAAGGCAGAGGCAATTTCTTTTTTTAAATTGCTGGTATTTAAAACGTTGATATTGGAGATTATTGTGCTTTTTGGTATAAAATGGTGAAAACTCAAAGTGCCCGGTTTGAAATTGAGAAATTTAATGGCAAGAATAATTTTGAGATCTGGAAGGTGAAGATGCACGATCTGCTGGTTCAACAAGGTGTGGCGAAAGCACTGTTGGGGAAAAACAAAAGGCCTCCTTCCATGACGGAGGATGAATGGGATGAGATGGATGATAGAGCTCTGAGCTGAATTCGGTTATGTCTGGCGGACGATGTTCTGTTCAACATTGTGTCAGAGAAAACCGCCGCAGGCCTGTGGTCGAAGCTTGAGAAGCTCTACATGACGAAATCTTTGACAAATCGAATTCTCCTGAAACGGAAGCTTTACAGTTTGCGGATGAAAGAAGGTACCTCAATTGCTGATCACCTGAATGTTTTTAATACCTTGTTGGTGCAATTAAACAGTCTAGATGTAAAATTTGATTCAGAGGATAAGGAAATAACTTTATTATGTTCTTTACCCGAATCCTGGGATCACTTTGTTACTTCCATAAGCTTTAGTAAATCAGATATCCTTGAGTTTGACAATGTTGTTGGAGCCTTGTTGGCTGAGGAGACGAGGAAGAGGTCGAATGCAGACACATCGACATCAGACGGAATGATGGCCAGAGGTCGCTCACGAGAGAGACACTCCGGGGGAAAGCATAGCGACTCTCGTTCGAAGTCCAAAGGAAAGAAGCCAAAGGGGAAGTGTTGGCATTGTGGCAAGGCTGGACATCTAAAAAAGGATTTTTGGAAGCGAAAGCAGGCTGATAAA
>APFE031290909.1:0-10006 GCA_000404065.3 Pinus taeda
TTAAATGATGTTTTTTTTGGGTAAGACTTTCCTACTTAAAAGATGGGCCTCATGGCGTTCTTCTACACTTAGATACCTTTCCAACAGTGCAAGAATCATGTCAAACAAAATTCGTATGCAAAAGTGATGCCTTCTATAAGTTGACTTATCATGTTTGACTACCATCATTAGAAAGAATGCCATGTTAGACCCGGTTACTCATGAAAAGGGGTCAACCACATGGATAATTAGAAGTAGATTTTAGAAGGGTCAAATTTTTAATACTAATTGAGAGTTGAAGGATTCAAACTTGACACCTACTTGGCTATTAGAAGAAGACTTCAGAAGGGTCAAAATTGTAATTCTAGTTGAGAGTTGAAGGAATCAAACTTAAACCAACTCATCTATTAAGCTATGTTATAACTAGGGCACTAAGAGGAAAATGGGTTACATTCATTTTGATTATATCTTATTCCACATTAAAGAAGAACAACTAAGAGTGGGAATGAGAAATCATAATAAACGGAGTTAGTGTTTTGTTACACCTTACTAGGCCAATGGCCTAAGTTGACTCAATAATGAATTCCTTCTCATTTTCACTTGCATTATTTCCGTTCAAACAAAAGAGAAAAAAATAACATAACCTTTTAACTAAATTTTATCCCATGAAAATCTCTCAAAGCATATCTTGTATTTTATTATTCTTTGTTTTCTTCATTTTTATTTATTACATACAAAAGGAAAAAAATAATTAAAATATAAATTAATAAATCTAGAATGGTAAATAACCAACATCTTATTATATTTAGTTATGAATCAAAAAACATATAAACATGAAAGTTTAAATTATATGTAACTATATGTTAAATTTTTATTCTCTATTTTATAAAATTATTATATAAATCAATCTCTTTTATTGCAGATGGTGCTACAAAATGTTAAAATAAATAATTAATTGATTTATATGTTATAATCATGAAAATTTAAAAATCTCGCATTTAACTCTTAATTAATGGCAACATTAAAACTTAATATTTTATTTAATTGATTATAATATTTTAATTTTGGTTTAGATGTAATATGCTATTAACAATTATTATAATTTTTTTTGTAAAGATATAGGAAAATGGTTGTCAGATATGTGTTAGATTAAAGTATTGATGCAAATAATATGAAGAATATACTGACAGTTTAATTAAAAATAACAAAAAAATAAAATGTAATAAAAATAATAGATTGTTTCAAATAATTACATTTTTATTAATACTTCAATTTTATTTTATTATATTGTAAAACTAAAATTGCAATATAATAAAATTGAAATGAGCATTTTATTTTTTTAATTGATTTTAGAAAAGATTTCGACACAGTTCCTTAAGATAAGTTATGGTAAAGACTTGAATAGGTGATGGTTCCTTTCGAGTTGAGGATTGTTGTAATTAAGTTATATGAGAATGTTGTCGCCAATCTTAAGACCACTGAGGGTTGGTCTAAAGAAATTAAATCTAATATCAACATTAAGCAAGGGTGTCCCTTTTCATGTTCCCCTTTTAGCATTTAAACCAATAAGCTAGAAGAGTTTTTGGGATATGTGTGATGCAATGACCCCAAGCTCACTAGTATGGTCATTACTCTTCTCCTTTATGCTGAGGATATCATTCTTCTAGCCAAAATCCACGAGGATCTCGACAAGAATCTTAAAATGCTCCATGATTACTGCTCCAAGATGGGTATGATTGTTAATACCGACAAGATTAAAGTCATGATAATTTAATCAAAAAAGATCAACCATGATAATTTGATCTATGATAACAATTACTTGAAGAAGGTTTCTTCATACAAATAATTAGATATTGATATTCATCATCAACTCACTTAAATTATAACCTTGAGAAAAGGATCATTGGATGTTGGAAAGATTATTATGAGGTTGACTAATCTTTAGGTTTGGAGTAAAAAAAGGTTCCTCTTTAAGACTCTCCTTACCCTTGTTATTTTATATGGTTGTGATGTTTGGGGTTGCAGTGTATCTAGCGAATCGTGGGGGAAGATCTGGTTGATCTAAAAGTGATTTATAACCTACAACCTCAAGATTAAAGGAAATAATCCCTATCATATCCTCTTTATTAAAGCTAGCATTTCCCCCATCAAAAGCACGACTATATTTAGGTATATGTTGTATAAGAATAAACTTAATAACATGGAATCCAAGAGGTTCCCTAAAATTACTTATAACTCTAGCAAAAACCCCACCCTCAGCTTAAGAGGGGATGACACAACATTACCCAGGCTTGGCTTGACTATCAACGGTTAAAGGAAGAGGTTATTTTAGAAAAAGATATATTAAAAATACTTTTACTTCCAAATTTAAGGATAATTTGTGGGATGATAAGGAGCTAGATGGGAAAATGAGACTAAGGTATCATAAGGAGGATATCAACCTCACTCTTGCTAACAAGAGTTATCTTTTTTTCTTGACCAATGCTAAATTGAAAATGAACATTGCAAAGATACAAAGTAGGTTCCATGAGCTTCAATGTGAAACCACCTTAGAATGAAAGAATTTGTCGCCTTTGCGATACTAAGTGAGTTGAAGATGAAAAATATTTCTTGGATTGTATGGCTCTTACTCATAATTCTCATTTGCAAAACATTTGCCACACTACCAACCTTCTTAACTTGTTAATTCAACAAAACTATAGTGAGCTAGGCACACTTATTTCCCTTCTTTTTTATCATAAAAATAAAATATTAAAAAGTCTAAATTAATATCTTATCTTAAGATTCGATATACCACATTGGTGTCTATAAATAATAATACTAATCTTCTTCTTCATCATTACAACATCTCACCCAAAATATTTACCAACTTACATCCATTATAAAAATTAACAAAAAAAATTGCAATAAAAAAATTTGATTTCTCTTATATTAATAAAATTCAAAAATTAAAAGAAATCTATATTAATTATAAATAAAATCTTATACATTATATATAATAATAAAAAAATTAAAAATAAAAATATAACATACATATTAACTCCACCCCACCCAGTAATTGACAATGTATAACCATGAAAAGAGAACGTTCACCTATTCATCTATTTTTAATAATAAATATGTTCATCCTATTTGTTTATCTTTTATTAAATGTGTCCTTATAAACATAAGAAACGTAAAGTTACCCATGGATGATCATCGAAAATATTTATATTTTTTTAAGTATTTATGAACTATTCTTTTTTTTTACAATTTAAGAAAGAAAATGTTTATTTTTTCTTAAAAACAAAAAAATCCTAATTTTAATTATGTAAACACGGAATAAAAGTTACATTTTATAAGAATATTGAGTGTGCATGCAAATAAGATAAATACATGTATGATACAAAATTACAACTTACATAAAAGGAGCAAGGAAAGAAACCTTATTATCAAAACCACATAGCTATAAGCAAAGTAATTAGTGAATATCCAAGGCACACATGCCTGTGAAACTCATGATCTAGCTCACATATCATAGAATACTAAAAATAAAAAAAAAAAAATAAAAAAAAAAGAGGCACACAGGAGTTCTCAAGTGGGGAGTAAAAAAGACGAGGAAAAAAAGAAAACCACTGACACAAAGAGAGTATGCAATAAACAAGACTGGGCCCGAGATACACAATTGAAGGTCACAAAGTTGGCCCAAGAAGCAAACGACAAACCTAGAAGCCAAAGCGGAGGCCTTGCAAAGGAAGGATTGGAATGAAAAGGCACAGAAAGGGGTATAAACCCCATCCCCTCAAATTTTCACTGTGGAGGACAACGCAAAAAGAAATGGCGACAAACCCCATCCGACGACACATAATACCCACGAACCAAATTTTTTGCAAAAAACCTTCTCTGCAATAGAGGAAAAAGGGTTACGAAGGTCAACAAAAAACCCTTGTGAATCCTTGCAGAAGATGTGAATTCACCCATAGAAGAAGAATGGTGATGGGAAATTTGTGTATAGTGAAATGCCTACAAATAACATACATTACCATCATAAAACATGGAAAATTTTAAGGATGGAAATTTATCTTAAAATTTAGAAACTTTGGCGAATCCCACTAGTCCTTAATATGCAATCTACAAAATGTTTGGAAATATGTTTGTAAAAATATTCAAATTTCTAATAATTATATAGAGTTTCTATATAAAATTTTGGCAATTCTTAAGGTAAAATAATTTTATACAATAAAATTTGGGGGAATCATTTTTAGAAAAAAATGGAAATTAGTGAATATTTTTTTGGAAAATCATAGAAAATTAGCACACCTACGAATATTAGCCGCTAATTTTTTCCCTACAAAAACCTATTCCATGAATAGGAAACCAATCCGACTAGTAAAGCCACGAAATAGAGCCCAAAGAGCTACATCCTTTTAAAACTCCACTTAAATCTGAACCTGGAGCCAATGCAGTAATAGAAAAAAACAGCAAATGAACCTGTAGAGGAAAAAATCACGACGGAGAGGAAGAAGAGGGATGTTACAAGGGCAAAGCAACTACGATTAGTCGCTCACCCCCACCCCACCAATCCACCTCTGCTAATAGTCCCTCTTGTATCAGAAGGAACATGTTTATAGCATTTAGGATTATTAATTTAATTTTTATTTATAAAATTTTAAAGAATTATAATACATAGGTATATCTCATCATGGTGTATATATACAATTTACTATTTCAAATAATTTAATGGTTATTTGTAGAGATAGATTTCCACTTTCATTAGACAACTCTTAAATATTGAGTTATGAGTTTATAATATATTTTTTTGTTAACTTCGGATTTACCAAGTACGGAGAGGGATCAAATATCTAGACATGCAAACTAGTTACATCTTACAAGTAACATATGCTTTAAAAATCCATCAGCCATTGTATGTGCATCGGCCACATATTCAAAACTTAAATATTGTCTGTAGAGTAGAGTTTCAAAATAGTGAGAATGTTCCTAGAAGAATGCAACATAATTTAAAACATTGAGAATATCTAGATAAAAAGTCTGCTCAAGAATAGCATAAACCAAAAAATGCCACTACGGAATGGCAATCCGGCCTTCTTTCGAAATGTTGCCTACAGTAAAAAAAGAGAAATACATGAAGCCATCTGGATGTTGAATGCCTAGCTTGGAGAGAGAATTTGCAACAAAGTTAGACTCATTGTAGATGTGGACGGTCGTGAAGCTCTGAAACTGATGCAGCAGGTGTTTGATCCGCTCTCGCCACCCCCGAAGGTCGGGTGGATAGAACATTGATGTTCCCAGAAAGCCATCAATGATGGTCTTAGAATCCCCATATATGTTTATGTTCAAAATATTCTTTGATAGTGAAAACCAAAGTAGTCCCCAAAAGGCAATTATCTCAGCTATGATATTTGAGTCCCTCCCACCCTTCCAGTGCAACTTGTAATATGAGAGTGCATCAATATAGATCTAAGCCCCGCATCCACACAGACTCCACTGGGAAGCACCATCAAAATATCTAGCAGGTAAAGCGATGTGTGGTGAAGTGAATCTTCTAGACATGTCATGGATGTCCACACACCACGAAGACATATAAACCAGCCATGACATGATCTTTGAAACAATGGAGTGAGTGTTGATTGACACTCCTCAGAAAATGTAGCAGTTGCGGGTTTTCCAAATCTACCAAAAAATGAGCAGTGGAATTAAGCCTGAAGATCCACCCCGGATGCTCCCATCTCAGACAGTGTTTGATAGACATAAATATGATGAAAGATAACATGTAGCAAGAAAGCCAAATCAAATTTCCTTTAACTACTCAAACAAAAATTAATAAAAATAATAACTTAAAATAATAACTATTTAATTATTTTTATTAATTTTAATTTTAGGTTTTTATTTTAACATTGTTTTGTTTACTAAATCAAAATATTTATGAAATATTATACATCTCTATCATATTAAATTAAAAATCCTCTCAACTTAATTAAAATTATTAAAATAAATAAATAAATTCTCATTTTAGAGCTAAAACTATAATAATAACAAACAATCAACCTTAATTTACCATTAATACAAATAACCACAAACTATTAAAAAACTTCAAACACATTACATTAAATTTTAAATTAAAATTAATGTGCCTATCCCCAAAATAATCATTTTGGCGCTGAGTAAACCAATTAAATTTTATTACATGATTAGGTATTAATAAAATAATATTAATTCGAATAAAGATATATTATCTTTAATTTTTCATCTCCCACATTAAATAATATATTATATTAATATATTATTATTAATGTCGAAGGACTTTAATAAAGTAATTTGCATATTTCATGATGGCAGCCCATAAAATGGTACCCGGTATGTACTCTCATTCCACTCACGAGGAAAATCCAATTTTCCTAATGGAAACCTAGCAAAAACCTTTTATAAGCCTTCCCATTGTCTCGCTATTTTTCATTTGATATATTACATAGGAAACATAATTCCACTCATTAGTGGTGGAGGTCTATATCCCCAGAGGGTTTATAATGAAAGTTATTTGTACCTTGGTCATTTAATAACAATGCAATTTTATTAGAGTTCACCAAGATATGATGACCAAGTATATGAATGGGGAGTTAACATAATGTGAAATTTAGGTAATTAGTTGTATAAATTAATAATATTTAATAAATTTGTTGGTGGTAATAGAAGTGAAGGAAGGCTAAAGTCTATTCAAATTGTATTTTTTTTATGGTCCTTATTAAGATGGTTTTAACTTAGATAGAGTTCAAAATAAATATATAAAAGGTCTAATTATTAATATATTTTTGTAAAGAAGTAATGAAAATTTTTGATCACATTTAATGTGAAAATGTTTTCATTCAAAATATGTTTGAAAAGAGGTTTAACATAAAATTTAATTTCTTTATTTGTGGGATAAAGTAATGTTTGAAGATTATTTTCAAAAAGTATTTTAGTAAAAGGGGATTATTTGAATATAGAAGACTTTTTTACTTGGTTACTCGAAGAATTTAGTTGGTAAGGAATGCCATTTTTTTTTAGTATGTTTAACTTCTTTTTCAAAGTTTTTATGATCTTTTTCTCTATTTTCTTTTTATAACCCAAAACCAAAACCTAGTCTTATGATTGGAGAGATTATTTTTTTCGAACTAGGTTGAGCCTAGGCTTGGGCCATCCCCAATGTTGGATGGAAGTATGATTTGCCCACTAGTGGGATGTTATCACCAGGATTGTGCAAATATAAATCGATCTTGGACACCCCTTGGGATAGTTTAATTCCCCCAAATGTAGCTCCCATCCTCAATCCTTCCACAAGAGATTTGAGCTTGTGACTTGGTGGGGAATAAATCCCACACAAACCAATTGGTCTACACCTCATGGGTATTGTAGCAAAGCATATTAAAAATTGAAGCCATAATACATTTCCCTACTCCCAAAAACACCAAGGAAGCGCTCAAATTTATGGGACCAATGGGTTATTATAAAATGTTCATTGAAGGATTTTCTTGAATCGCCAATCCCCTTATGAACATGCATAAGAAGGGTATCAAATTTGAATGGAGAAATAAATGTGAAAAGACATTTGCCAAGCTAAAACAATGTTTAACAACTACCCCAATCTTGAAAGTGACAAACATTAAAAAATAATTTTTTTTTATGTACAAATGCATTAGGTGAAGGGTTAAGAGCGATATTAATGCAAGGAGGAGTGATTGCTTAAGCTTCATGTAAATTTAAGAGTCATGAAATAAATTATGAACAAGGATTATTAGTGGAGCTTTCTTGACGAAGCCTACCAAGGTCTAGAATACTTTTGTAGTATGGGATTCATGTTATTTACTGATAAGGAATATTATTTCATTAGAGGAAAATTTGTGCCTTTGGACCAATATTTAGAGTAAATTTAGAATATTGCTATTTCTTATGAAATATAATTTAGAGAAAAATATAATAATTATAAGTATTTAGAGATGTTGCAATGATTACCAAATAAATGAAAAATAAAATCCAAATCCATACTGTTCTTTCATAATTTGAAAGATATATTTGGTCTTCTTCAAATAATTAGTTTTACTCATAAATAAATATAAAGAATTGATTTTTTTTGTTTGTTTTCAAAAAATCCTTTTCACTTGCTAAAAATTTACTTACCTTGAATAAATTTACTAAAAACCATTTGCTACAAGTGTGTTCAAAGGGAAACTAGAGTAATAAGATAAGTTCAAAGTCTTAAGATTGCTAAGATCTCATCTAACTAGAGCATCTTGTATATAAAACCTTAAAAAACAGGTTGGCTTTGTCATACCTTGAATTACATCGAGATGAGAAAAAAAAAAGAACAATAACTATTGTTGCAAGCAAAAAAACAATGAGTCATGAAAACTATTGGGCATAATCTCCAGGCATCTGCACTCACTGGCCACTACCTTTAGCTGAGGAGAAGGAGATGTTGGTTGATCTCTTGGCTAGAATGGTTAGCTTGCGATATATGATATCAATGTTTTCCTCTAGCTCTGCTAATTTGATAGAACTCTTGATGAATCCTCCTATACCTCCCTATGCAAGCAACAATATTTAAATGATGATTAACATTGTGCAGACTTTGTTCCATGATTGATGAAGTGATGGAGAACGGGAAATGCACCAAGTATAATGGGAGTTTTAGCCCCCTTTCATGCTAGCTGGCATCACATCAAGGTAGGGACGGGGGCACCACTCACTCTAGGGAACCCTCCTTGGGGGATAAGGTCCTTTGTAGCCAAATATTGACAGTGAGTTCGAATGGACTATGGAATTTTCTCACTCTAATCCAAGTCAATGGGACGATCTGTTGCATTGAGAGCAAAATTGGCTAGCTTATCAGCTAGTTTGTCATCTTATCTACGGACATGAGAGAGGATGGGCGTTGTGATTTTTGCCAAGAGTTTTAGAGTATTACTTATTCAAGCTTCCAACCTCCAACTTTTAGAGACTTTGGAAGGATCTCATCCATATTGGATTTTGATGAAGATATTGATAATGGCCATGGAGTCTCCTTTAATAATAAGCTTGTCAATTATTTAGGGATAGCAATTGAAATACCCTACTCTAGTGCTTAGATTTCAACAAAATTATTAGTGTTGAGGCCTATGGCACTTGCATAAACATGTAGAATATACCGATTATCATTACAAAAGACTCCATTATAGCTGGCTTGGCCTGTATTTCCTTTTGAGGCTCCATTGAGGTTAAGTTTGACAAGTCTTCCAGTAGGGGGGGAGTAGAAGGAAGGGTTGGAAGGGAAAATTTTTGGGATAGAGGAAGTTTGTCATGAGGAATAGGGGAGAGATACTTTTTGACTAGAATGACATTTTCCAGGTTGATTGCATTCCCAATCTTTGGGAGACAAAGGAAGATAATAAATCGGTTCCCTTATTTATTTAGGATAGATTGCCAAATAAAGTATGTTAAGGCCTTGATATTCTTAAATGATTGTTTATTACACTCCTTCCAAATCTCTCATATGATGAATCCTAGGATGAGTTTCAATCCTCTTTTGACAATGGGATTAGTAAAATAGGAGTCACACCATAATATAGAGTGGAGGGGACATTATTTTGTATTTTATCAATTTCTTGAAACAACATAGCAAGGTGGTCCCAAATAGAAGTAGAAAAGTTGTAGTTGATAAGAAGATGATTAACATTTTCTAAATTTGAGAAATTGAGAAAATGAATTGAGAGGCTCAGAAAACCACTACTTTGAAGCTTATCCCATGTTAAATTTTTGTTCCATAATATTGTTGCCCCAACGACCCCTCTTTTATTTTGAGAAAAATAAAGAGTCCCTCATATAAAATTTTGGAAATATCGTCTTAATTCGCATTTGGATTCTTACTTTTAGTGATTTTTGGATTTCTTATTTTGTCATTTTTGAGATTTCCATCACCTTCTATCTTGTCGAGGCCATTTCGTTGTGACGTTTCCAACAAAATATACTTGTTTGAAGTATGCATTTTAAACTATTTTAATCTCTTTTTTTATTATTA
>APFE031290913.1:0-24034 GCA_000404065.3 Pinus taeda
GGGCAGTGGTCTATAACGCGACTTTTTGAAAGCTTTTCCGGCGGATTTTTCCGGTCGAAATCCGGCAGCAATTTATTGGAATCCCAAGTTTGATAGCTAGTTTCTGCACAATCAATGGCTCCCAGGGGTTTACCAGGGCGCTGAATCCAAATATGCAGTTAAAAAACCATTTTAACTGCTAAAAATCAAGATTTAACCTCATTTCTTCCGCCAGATTCCGTCACCGGAATCTCCAAAAAGTCGCATTATAGACAACTCCTTTTTGGGGTGGTCTGAAATGAAGGGAAAGCTAACAACTGTAAAACCTAGTAAAATTGAAAATAAAGAGGGGGTCTGAAATGAAGGGGAAGCTGACAACTGTAAAAACCTCGTAAAATTGAAAACAAATTTTCGGAAGGGGGGAGGGGTAGCTTAAAGGAAGAATCGGCAATCCCCGGCGAAATTCATTAAGGGATTAAATATTCAGACACATCGAGGCATGAAGCTTCTGGAAATTAATCGGCAATCCCCGGCGAAATTCATTAAGGGATTAAATATTCAGACACCTCGAGGCATGAAGCTTCTGGAAATTAACGTATGAAGTGCTACGTGGGGTCATACATTTGATTTGACTTTTTCAATTTTGACTTTCGTTGCCACACTGTAAATAAGTGTGGTTGTTATAGTTTATATATTGGATTTATTTATTATTTTTAAACTAAGTTTAATATTTTAAATAAATAATTTTACACTAAGGTATTTTTTTTTGTTTTATGGTTTTGAAGAGAAAATTTCAACTAGCTCTATCTTTTGATTTGAAAGTTGGTTTGAAGCACCAAATATACGTTTGGAAAACTATTTCAGAGCACTTTATTGTGAAGGCACCTACAACTTGATCTGACCTAGACTTTATATGCAAAAAATATTCTAAATATTCAGACTTGTCTTGGCCACAGGACTTGAAGAACTAAATGGCTCCTTGGATAATCAAACCTTAGGCTATGACACCTAGTGATTCATAGGCTAGATTTTGCCAGCAGATTCCCAAAATAAATAACTAGAGAAATAAATAACTAGAGAATAGGAGTCTGATTACCTATATCATAGGACCCTAACAAGTATCAAGGGGAAGATAAATAACTAGAGAAATAAATAACTAGAGAATAGGAGTCTGATTAGCTATATCATAGGACCCTAACAAGTATCAAGGGGAAGATTCATACCTAGAAAGGTAAACATAAAGTATTAAAATAAATTAGCTTTGAAATTGGGATTTTGAGTACAAACCTATAATAAAAGAGTAAAAAACAATGTAGGTTAGCATTTGCATCATGATATTAAAACCATATAATAAATTGAGAATCTCGACAATGAACTACCTTAAGAGTTTTCCAAGAAGCAATGAACTTGAAATTCTTGTTGGATACATAGGGATATGAGCATACCATCAAAATTATAATATTTTAAAATAGGAAGGGTAAAATTCAATGTATAAACCATTGTTTCTATTGTATTAATTCACTTGAACTTGGAAACCCCTTTCTAAAAACAATAGATTAGGATTTTGAAAGTAAAACCAATACCACTTGATGATAACTTAGTACAAGGGCTTATAGTACCTTGTTATACTTAAGATAGAGACTCTGGTTCAAAAGGAAAATATACTCAAATATCAAGAAATGATTTGACGACCTATGAAAACCTAGTTTGAGAATCAAAGAAGAGTGGCAAGGTAAAATTTATTGGCTCACTAGACCATCTGTGACCACTAAAAGCATGGTACTAACCATTTGTGACCACTACAATCTTAGTACCATGTTGATAATATTTTATTTGAAAATAAATGCCCTCAATCAAAACTTATAAGCCAAAATGAAAAGGAAATCCCTCACATTTTTATTTATTTATTGAAACCCTGATAGAGGGTTGCCAAAGGAAATTATTTTAACTACTAAAGGTCTAATGTATCGATATTAGATATGTGTACCTATGGAGAGAAAGGTATGAAAGAGGATATGGTATCCCAAATGTCTTTGATTCAAGTTTATAGGAGTGGATGTACTCCAAATTTCTCTAATGACTTAACCGTTAAATGACTATTGCCTTAGAGGAGCATTTTAACAGAACTTGTGAAAGGATATAACGAATAAGGGATTATGGTTAAGAGATTCATTTTATGTAAGAAAATGAAGCTACGTGAAACCCTTAGGAAAATATTAACCGTCAAATTTTTTATGAAAGGCTCTTCAATAAGTTACAAAACTCGAAGGGAGATTGTTAGCCAACAAATGTTTGTGAAAGATTCCCTAGAGAACTTGTAAAAGTCCAATAAGTATAAGAAAGTTTTTGTTCCTTTAAATAGATGAGAAGAAGTCAATACAAAATCAATACAAAATACAAATAGATGAGAGAGATATCAATAAAAAATGACAACTAGGAAAAATAGGGAATCCAAACAAAATTATCCACCATATCTTTTCCACCATTCAATCAGCATAAGTGATTAGAGCCTTCCATCCGTGACTTCATCACACAGATTGGTCAGTACCATGGTTTATACATTGGACACATCGACAAGGGACCTAAACACTAAGAACTCAAGGTGTGTTGTGAAGAAGGGTTCCATGGTGCATTGGTTACACATTTGGTTATGAAAGAAGAGGTTGTTGGTTCAATTCACACTAGGTTCATTCATAAGGACCATAATTTTATAAAACAAGTATTTACACATTAGGATGCGAAGGAACATTGATGGCGTTAAAAAAGGGGTTTATTTTAAAAGTTCCACATGGAATATCTCTACAGTGTCGGCATGTGAATCTCTACAATGTCAGCTCATAGAAGCTCACAATAAAAAACGTCTTTGGTGTAACAAATAACAAGTATATATGAATAGATCTACCTTAATCTATAACCAAGGGCTCATGTAAATGAATTGTGTGGCTCGATGGTTTAAGTTAATATTAAGAATGATTAGTTCCAAGAATGTTTCAAGTTCAAACAGTTGTGAGTTGATGCAGTGCCGATTTAGCCCCATACCTAATTTTAATTTCAAAAGGCTACCATAATATGTCATGATAGAGATATTGTGGATAGTAAAAGATTGCCTAATTGATGTGGTTCCCATGGTTAAGTGTTCAAACCTCAAACCTTTTATTTTATATACATGTGTGTAATACCTTTTAAGATCTAGACACAAAAATAACCATTATAGCAGGAGTGTCTCCATACTTAGGTTATGAGGAAGATTCATACTTAGAAATATATGCACACTGGGGAATATTACATCTATATGATCTTAGTAGAAGAACCTTTGTTTTAAGAAAAAAATTTACTTCAATAATCAATTATAACATGTCAACATTTTATTAAGGGTAATGATTTTTTTTAGTGTGTAAGTTGGAGGTACATTACATCATGTCACAAAGCCATAACACCATCCTCGTCATAGTTGATATGTTGACCAAATGTGCCCATTTCATCCTAGAGAAAGGCACTTATGATGTCATTGATGTGGTAAGTAAATTTGCATAGTTACATGGATTACCCACAAAGACCATTTTTAATAGAGTCTCGATTTACATCTCAGTTTTGGATAAGTCTGTAGTCAACATTAGGACTCAACTTAAATTCAACACAACAGATCATTTGAAAATAGTTGGGTAGATTGAAAGATTAAAATAGGATATGGAAGACATTATTAGAATGCATGTTATGAATAACATGACTCAATAGGAGAAATACCTACCATTAGTAGAATTCACCTACAATAATAGTTACCATAGTTAAATTGAGATGGCTCCTTGTCAAGCTCTGTATGGGAAGCCATGGAAGACACCACTATGTTTCGAATGAATGGAGGAAAAATTAATAGTAGATCCTGAATTGATAGAATAAATAAGGAAGATTGTTATTTAGATTCAGCCAAAGTTAAAGGAAACACAAGATAGACATAAGAGTTATGTTGTGCTCATCGTACTAATTGAAGTTATAAAGTGAGAATCAAGTTTTTATTTGTAACCAACTTGACAATACCACCATTTTATTTGGTAAATGGACAAAATTATCACCCACATATATGTAAACTTTTAGGATAAAAGAGAAAATTGGATTAGTTTCCTTTTCTCTTGTACTGTCATCCCACTTACATAAAACTCATGGTTTTCATGTATATGTTTCATGACATTATGTTTATGATGAATCTAAAACTAAATTATAGGGATTTGTAGGTATCACTTGTGGGAACCATTATGAATATTGTATTGTAGGGTTCGACATCTTAGGTGTCACTCGGTGGACCAAGTTAAGGTCTGATGGGACAAATATAGCCGAGGGATTTATACTAAGGATGTTAATTTTGGAAACTAGGGTTAAATTCCATATTGGACAACTTATATTATTGATATGATACTTACATTAAATTTCTCTTTTCGAGAGGACAAAAATCGACCTAAATGTCACCAAATTCGGTTAAGCAGAAGTTAAGTTTTGAATTGTTTTTATTCATTCATACGTTATGGAATGGTTCGATCCTAACCACATGAGTAATTGCTTGGGCCAACCTTAACCCCATGTTAACCCTTAGGAAAGCTTACAAATAAAAGTGACCTCAAGTTCATTTCAACACATTGATCAAGTCATGTTCTATTCTTCTATTTTTTGTCTTGGCTAGTACAGGTTCGATGAAAGGAGTTCGTACATGGTCTGAAATCACCGGTGAAAGGTTCGATCTAGGTTAGGGTTTTTTGGATCTCGGACATTGTCATAGAACAAGGAATTTTGGTCCCTGGATTCTAGCACAGAGTGCGTAAGAGAGAAGCTAAGGATCTCTAGACACAGGGAGGCTTATGAGTGCGACTAAGGGTTTAGAAGAAGATCAGAAGATTTAGGTCCCCAGAAACTCGCACAGAGTGATCCTGATAGCATACATGCCATCCCATATGCTCAAAAAACAACTGTAAGGGAGAAACCAATGATTTTAGGTGTGTTTCATTGAGGTCACACACATAGATACTTCCTAAGAGTGACCGAGCAGTCACAGTTGCCCTCATACAATATATAGAGAGTGTCCAGGGAGTTTCGGTCGCACACAAATAGTTTTGATGAGGGCGACCAGAGTTGAGATCTAGGGTTTGACATCTTGGCTTCAATTGGCTTCATTGATCTAGTAGACCTGAGTTTCTCTCTCTTGTTATATAGATCTATATATCTATAGATCTGATTTGTTAGTTTCCGCTGCAAACATATGTATTGGGATTATTGTACTCTCTAATCAAATCTTTTTATGATGATATATTAAAGAAGAAGATTTGAAAGGGTTTCCTCCTTGTGGCGTTTTTCCCTAGTCTTGGACCAATCTTTTGTCTTGTATGGTTGTTCTATTATCTTCTTTGTCACTGCATAGATTGTTCTTTCTTCAATTACATTTAGGATTATTTATAATGCTAATAATTCAATGCATCGTTAATGAAGAAGAAATAATTTGGGCTAAAGTAACTGATACAACAAAGAACATTCAGATAATTTAACATGGTATCAGAGTTGAGCTGAAGGACAAGCCCAAAAGAAGACCAAAATTGATGCCCTAATTTTCAGAAAGTAGATTTTATGGTCAGGATCAAGATGTCGTCCTCCAACTTCAAGGAGCATGAAAATTTGGGTGATGCATCAAACTTTGCTGCATGGAAATCCATGTTGGAGATCATAGCTGAAAACAATGATGTGCTAGAATACATCCAAGGAAGGATGCTTGAATTTCCAGAAAATGCTTCCAATTCCATCAAGAATAGGTACAAGAAAGGTGAGTCAAATGCAAAGTAAATTATAGCTGATGGTTTACAAGATCATTTATTTGCATATGCAGGGAATTTAAGAAATTCCAAAGATATGTATGATTATATAGCCGACATGTATGAAGTAAACTACTTGAATGAGATCATCACCCTGAAATATCAACTCAAGGAAACGAATATGAACAAAGGGGAAACTGTTCAATCCTACACTATGAGGATCTCTCATCTTAGAGATCAATTGTAGGGAGCTAGAGAAAATGTGCTTGATAGGGAGCTACTAGTTGCGTCTCTTAGAGGTCTCCCTTCTATTTGGGAAGTTTTCATTAGTAGAATTAGTGACAACAATTTCCTTCCGACATTTGATGAAATTATTGGAAATCTCACTCAAGAAGAGTAAAGAATGATTGCGAGAGGAAGGATTCAAAAACATGAAGAGGGAGATCTCACTACATATATCACTAATGAAAAAAGGAAGAAGGCAAAAGGAGGTCCATCAAGGAAGACTCCTTCTCAAAATTCAAAAGGAAGGAATGAAAAGTCGTTATCTCATGTTGAATGCTTCAATTTCCACAAGACAGGTCATTGTGCCCGCGACTGTCCCAAAAGGAGAAAAAGAACACATTACAACACTAGAGGAAACTATAATAACAAAATAAGAAAAGACTATCAAAAGATGAAGCATGATAAAAGATACGAAAGAAGAAGAAGAGACTCCTCAAGTGACTGTGAAGAAAACGGCCCTCCTCAAAAGAAGTAAAAGGCTCAAAGGTATGAAACTAATGTTGTAAATAAATCTAAATACATTCTTATCTATGCTCATACTAGTTCTTCTCCAGTAGATTCATGGGATAACTGGTTATTTGATACTAGGGTCACTTGTCATTTCTCTGGTTACAAGGAAGTTCTCTCTAATCTGGTAGAGAGGGAGACTAAGCTAAAGATAATTTTTGGAAACAACTCCACTCTTCTTGTGAAAGGCTTTGGATTTGCCAAATTTCAATTGAATTCTGGGAAATCAATCCTACTGCATGATTATATGTATGTGCCTAGATGTGTTCTTTTGTGTAATGTAAAGGAGGTTTACCCCTCGAAGAGGCTCATTTATAAGACGTTGATCTTTCTTTTCTATATTTTTGTGGTTTGGTTTCATAACATTTGGTATTAGAGCATTCAATTCTAGGGTTTGGCTACTCCAAACAGGTCATCGTGGAATTTTCGCTATAATGTTTTTGCTACAAAGATTCAAAAGATAAAAAAAACCCGTTTTAGATGAAATCGTTTTGAACTATGGACCCAGATTTCAGGTATTTTATCACTATTTTTTTGAATATATGATCTGAGGAAGTTAGGGTTTTTGTAAGCTCCAAAATTCACTCTGAAATAGGTGATCGTGGAATTTTCGCTATAATTTTTTTTTTTACGAAGGTTTAGACTCTAAAATAAAAACCATTTTGAGCCAAAATCTTGGTGAAACTCAGGCCCAAATTTCAAGTCTTATTTTGCTATATTTTCGAAGATACAGGCCAAGACATTTAGCATTTTTGCAAGCTTCCGAATTACATCCCAAATAGGTGACCTAGGGAAAATCATCATAACTTTCTTTCTTAGCATCAGATTGAAATTTCGTAAGAAGTTACAGAAAGAGGAGGAACTTTAATTTTCTTTGTATTGTTTTCAGGTCCAATGGTAGAAAAAGTGACATGTAGCACTTCGTAAAAGTTCACTCTACTCAGAAAGTATATAATCAGGTCGTCTTCGAAGATTGGGCATATCACTTTCTTGAAGAATCCAATTTCGATCAGACTGGTGGCATTGGAAAGAGGATGCAAAGTGCTATTGCAGGTCACAATTTTAGACCTCAGAGATCCAAAATTCCAGAGATACAACAGATTCAATATCGAGCTGCTAAATGAAAGAGAAAGAATGCCTCGAATCAAGAAAATAGAAACACCTAGTAAGCAAAATTGGATGGATGATTTGAATAATATGATTGAAGCTAAGATAAATATTTTTGTATGTGCCATGGAAGTTAATATCAATGGTAGGGAAGGATATTTTAAGAAAGGCATGGAAGATTTGAAGAAATACATCAAAAGTTTGAAGGAAGGTGGGACAAAGCTGCTACAAGAATGACCTCCTAATGACAAAAAGGTAGAAGAGGAAACTCATGATGAGAAAAAATTAAATGTTAATCGTGATTTCATAGCATCTAACACTGGATTGAAGAACTACCATATTCCAAAGATCGATATAAGGACGTTTGAGGGCAAGGATCCTATAACATGGATACTACAGATGGAGAAATATTTTGATCTACATGATGTGCAAGCAATAGCTAGAAAAGGTACGTATTGCATATTTATATTTGGAGCCGAATCAATTTTTATGTCATAAATGGATTTGTTCCCATAAACCACTTGTAACTTGAACAATTTTCATGGAGGAAATGATAGCACATTATGAGGATACAAAGAGCAACACCTTCTTTAGACAATTGATAAATCTCAAACAAAAAGGTTCAATGGCAAAGCACATTGTGGACTTCAAAAAATTGAATATAAGGGTAAATGTTATTCCAAAGAAGTGGAGGAGGATTGATGTCTTCATAGGGGATTTAAAGGATAACATTCAATATGAGGTTCGTCTTTGGGAACCTGATTCATTGGAGAAGGCATTCAGGTTGGCAAGAAAAATTGAAAGAAAAATTATGGAAACAAGAAATCCTACCACTCACAATTATAAAGATGGAAGTGTTGTTGCTCCTAGCCTTCCATAGCCTACAATGTTGACACCACAGCAATTGGAATAAAAAAGAGAAAATGACCTTTGTTACAATTTTGATAGAAAATACACTAAAGGTCATAAGTGTTCTGAGAATAAATTATTTTACATTGATTGTGAAGAGGAGCAAGGAAAGGATCAAGAAACGTGAAAAGAAGAGGATATACACTAGGAACCAACCCCAGAGAAAGAAGAAATGAATTCGAAAATATTTTGTAATGAATTGGTAGGAATTACCACTCCTCAAACTCTCAAGATAGAAGGATATATCAAGAAGAAAAAGGTAATAGTGTTGATTGGTTCGAGTAGTAATCATAATTTTATTCATTGTAAGATAGCCATGTTTTCTTCACTACACAACCAACATACAAGTGATTTCTTCCCCTTCAAGAAGCCGCTCAACTTCATTGCATCCTCCTTCAAATACTTTTCTTTCCCTTTATCATTTTTCTTCCTCCTCTCGCCTTGCTCCTTCCCTTTTGCCTTACCCTCATGGTATTTTAGAATCTTGTTTGCAACATCGATAACTTCTTCAAGGGAATAAACCTTCTGCCTCTTCACTTTAGCTTCATCCCACGCTTGCAAACCTATCACGAAGTTGAACAACCTATCCTTCTCATCCATATCCAAAAGCTCCAACATGAAGCTTGAATACTCCCACATATATGGTTGTTGGCTCCCTATTTTCTTGATAGAATCACCATTGCTCTTGCACTCCAAGTCCCATATTGTCGACCAAAATGAGCTATTGGTGCTTCCTTTATCTTCTCCCTGTGGTGATGTCTTCCATCATGTTACCCAAAGCAATCTACTCTGCAGACCTTCTCCACCACATCTTTGCATCTTTTGTTAAGAATGGTATAATAATCCTTATCTTTGCTTCCTATAAGCACCCCAATTTTCTCTAAGTATTGCTCCATATCCCAAACAAAGTTGCTCAAAATATTTGCATTCCTTGCAACATCATATGATTCTAATTCCTTCCCTTTCACATGGACAAAATTGTTGAAAATACCCTTCCCAATACCCTTCTTCAAAACTACTAACTCATCTACTACAGTGGTGAAGACATTTAACACCAAATTCCTCCAAATCGCTTATATGCATCTTCTTCGACGTGTTCCTTCTTGACCACATCAATAATTTCTAAGATTCTTCAAACCCCTATATAGACCTAAGTCATTGTTATGACCTTCTCATTCTCTTGTGTTTGAAAATAATGTTCATTAGGTGTACATATGATAATTTTCAAAAAAAGACACATCGTTCCAAGTGGGCCAACTTCTTTCCCAACACATCTGATTGAGCAGCCTCCATTTCTTCCTCAATAACTTCAACTCCCTAACAGCTCTAAAGTTGTAATACCAACTATCATGGCAATGGCAATGGCAGTTGTAAAAAGCACAACATTACCTTTTTTCTACCGGTACCAACCGTCACTACAATGGCATGTTTTAATGAGTCACAACAGTGCCGTCCGTCTGCTTCAACAAAAAATAGCCCTAATACCAATTGTCACGCCCCAGGGCATACCTCGGAGCTATAAACTTACTGATTCCCGTCAGTTATGCAACATCAGCATGGTCTCATCTCGATGGTGAAACCGACTTGAGTCTACTACTCTGTAGCAAGATCGATTTCCTACTTGGAGAATTCATATTCAATCTATCTTAGTACAATAGCCCGTCACGTTATTCTAATTATGATTTACTTCAATTAACTTACATAATAATACATAGTTCGTTCACCATGGGTACGGATTGTAAAACAAGAGCAAGAACTCCCAAACAACTTCCCCACTATATTTCTGTTTTACAGAACTACTTGAATATACAAATTCGAGTTACAACACTTCAGCTCCATTGGGCCAAACTGTAAACAATTCGCCGCTTTATCCTTTGTAAGACACAGTTGTTCAAGTTTGAGAACTTGATAATATATTGATTCAGGTTGGAAGAGCAACATATTCAATCAGATAATTCTAAGAGAAACAACTCAACTAAACAATTATCACTAAATGTTTTTCTTAGGATAATCATCCAAATTAACTACAAATCAAATTGATATTAATTTAAAATAATCTTTTAAAATTTATTAATCACTATTTTTTTTACAAACTTGAAACTTAGGAAGAAAGTCCTCCCGGAAGTAGTTAAAAAATGATATATATATATATATATATATATATATAAAAGAGAGGAGAAAGTGTTACAGTATGTTATCGCAAAATACGTATATAAAAGTCAGGTATATATACCTTAAAATACAATTGGTGAAAGGAAAAAAAAAAGCTTATAACCAATTAGCTTCGAACTTTCCAGCACATTAATTTCAGATTTAGAACCTTGGCAAGTGTGGTTTTTAACCAACTCCGTTTTTCCTAACCATATTTACCTCGTGATATTCAGATTCTGGGCAAGTGTGGGCGATTTCAAATTATTTATTTATTTTTTAACCATGTTTATGTTCCAGATGCCGAACCTTGTGAAGTGTGTGGTTTTAAAAAAAATCGGTTTTCCTCATCATATTTACGTTATCGGATTCAGATTTTGAACTTTGCCATGAAGTGTGGGTTTTTTTAACTAGTACTATGTTTTTTAAAGTAATGTTTACATTTTAAGATTTAGATTTGCTGCCATAGTATAAACATTTGAGAATTAGATTTGCAGCGATGGTATAAACATTTGAGAATTAGATTTTCAGTCATTGTACTCAAAAAAAAAAAGTCTAACAATGTTTATGATTGAGATATGGACTTTTCGCAATGGTGCGTGGTTAAATAATTATTAAAGAGATAAAAGAGATTTTAAATTTTTATTAAATATTTTTAAGTAAATAATTATGTTAAAAAGACATTATATATATTTTTTTAAAAGTAAATAAATATGTTTAAATAATACCCTATTTTTTTATAATTAATAAAGGTTAATATAGTAAAAGCCTAGTAATCTGTTATTTTAGTTTTAAATATAGCTAATTAAGATCAATAAAATAGCAAAAAGAAAATTCATTATCAAAATAGAAATAACTAAATAAAGAAATATGAATTAACTATATGTTTTATATATATATACTTATATGTTGTGTTTATATATAATATATAATATATATATATATATAATATTAATATATAGATAATTATAAATTAAATTAATTAAAAATATGTTTTTAATTAATAACCCATCTATAAACAAATTATAATTATGAAAAAAATAAATAATACAAAAGAGAAAAAGGAAAAAATTAAATAAAAAAAGAAAAAAAATAAAAAAAACATAGGATAACAAAATTTGTTTTATGCGGTTTGGAAAAAAAAAAAAAAAAGCTTTTTTTAATGAAACATGGGGCGGGGGGGGGGGGTGGGGGGGGGGCGGGGGGGGGGGGCAAAAAAAAAAAAAAATGGGGGTTTTATTGTTTTATTTTTTGGATAACCCCCTGTCGCGTTGAAAAAACGTAAAGTCCCCCCCCAATAAAACTTCAATCATCACTTTACAAATAAATAAATATAAATAATAATACAAAATAATAAAAATTGAATTCCCAATGTTAAATTATGGATAGGCCTATTTTTTGGTAAAAAACAAACTAATATGTGGTCAAAGGAAAAACTAAATGCATTATACCATGCCCACTATAAGGTATAACGAGGGCTATATAGTAACTAGTACATGCTGCTTAGCTTAAATATAGCTTAATTAAATAAAAAATAACAAAGACAAAAATTTCATCACAAAAATAAAACAACTAATAAAGTATTGTTTATGTTAATACCATTACCAAAAGTTAGAAATATGATAATGATTTTATTTATTTAATTATAATATAAATTGTTTATAATTAAAATTTATTAGAATATATTTTTATATAATAATGAGTTTTTTAAATTGAAAAATATTGTGAAAAATTTATAATTCCATAAAATAAGAAATAAATAAAAGAAAAAGAAAAAAGAAAGGAAAAAATAAATAAATATAAAACAAAAAACAAAAAATTAGTAACTAATAGAAAATAGAAAGCTACTAAACACCCATAATAAGACTCAACAATCAACTTTACAAATAACATAGATTTAAATAACAATAATAAATAACAAAAAAGAATAAAATTTAATGTTAAACTATAGATAAGTATTATAATTTTTTTAGTAAAAAGAAAACAAATAACAAGTAAAAAATGAAATAATACTATACCATACCAGAGGGTAATAATAATAAAAAATTAATTTTTTTTTTTTTTAATGCATTTTTTATAATTATATTTAATTTTAATGTTTAAAATATAATTATATATACAAATTACCAATTTTATAAATATGTGGCGCATGCTTTTGATTTTCTTAATTTTAGATGTAGTTATTTTAACCTTCAAATGGATAATAAAGTTGTAAAATTTTAGTGTCTTCAATATGTTACTTTTGAACATTAGTGCGAGCTATTTATGTTTCCGATTAAATTGCCTATGTAATTATGATTATAATTAAAATACACTTATAATTATAATTTTACTAAGAAGGTAAACATGGCAACATATTTAAGCTTTTAAATAAATTGGCATTCAATCTCTTAAACATGCTAACCGCATAGTAGTTATGACGTTCTTAAATATATAGTTTGTATTTTGCTGCACTTTGTTTAAAGTATTTTCCTGCGCTTTGTTTAAGTTATTTTCCTGCATTTAGATGCAGACGAGCATGATCATTAAAGTGATGTCTCTGTAAATTAATTTTAATCGAAAATTTCGCGGCTTCATGCGAGGTTAGGATGCAGAAGTGCCTGATCATTAAACTCTAGGTATTGGAGAATTGAAATATTATATAAAAAAGGAATATATCTAAAATAATTTGAATGAATTAAGAAAGAAACACACAGGTAAAGTGTAGGGTAAGTAAGTAAATTGATTTATTGTCATATATTCCATGTTTAAGTTCATGGTAGGTATTCCATGCTTAATTTCTTGACTAAGTATTGTTTTTTTGATATGATCCCTTTTTAGTAATTAGTTTTAAATGTAGATGTGCATGATCAATCGAACTTCAGATATTAGAAAAGTGAAATATTTTTTAAAATGAATTTATCTAAAATAATTTAAATGAATTAAGAGAAAAACACAAAGATAAAATGTACAGTAAATAGTTTTATTCTCATAAATTCCACGCTTAAGTTGATGGTAGTGAGTGCGGTTATGATCTTATCCGCACTTGTAGTGATTGCTGTTATGATCTGATCCGCACATTAATAATTATATAGATGATCAAATAAGGGTTTTTAATATATAGTGGGTGGGTAGGTATTGATGTTATGATACGATATGCACTTTAATAATTACATAGATGATCAAATAAAGTTATTTAATATACAGTGGGTGGGTAGGTATTGATGTTGTGATATGATCTCCACTTTAATAATTACATAGATGATAGATAAAATTATTTAATATATAGTGGATATTGTTTATATTCTTTTATTTTTAATATATTATATTTTATTTTTATACTAATAATTATATGAAAATGATAATGTTTTTAAAATACATATAAATTGTAAATTGATATTTTTTAATATATTACTTTTAAAAGTCTCAATATTTTAATATATATGTATGGTACATTATATAACTTCCAATGAATATGTTAATATATTACTTTTAAAAAATCTCAATATTTTTAATAATATTATGTAATTGGTATAAACTTTTTTGGATAGTGTTTTAAAAATAATATATAAAATTGTAAAATTTTAATATTTTTAATAGATTACTTTTAAAATTCTCAATATTCTTAATAATATATATGTATGGTGCATTGTTATAAACTTCCTAATTCTAAAATCATGTCTTTTTTTAACATTCAAAAACTTTGAAACTTGATATATGCCCATTATGAAATCAACTCATAAGGAAAACAATTTTATTAATAAGTTACCAAACTTAAATAGTTCCGACTAAATTACCATTTCAAAAAGCAACGTAAAGAAGCTCTAATACCGAAGAAATGCAGTTTTTTAAAATTTCTAGCTACGTAATTTTGATTTTAATTAAATGCAACATATTTAAGCTTTTTATTGTCCTATTTAAGCTTTTATTGAGGCCCAAAAACGAACAGGCATTTAAAGCATAGTTACAAATTCGACCGTGCTGAAAAAAATTCGTAAATTCGACGCTTCGATTCGATTTGCGAATTAAAACGGCAATTCAATTCGGCTCAGGAACGATGCACTGGATATTAGAGTTCAGGATATTAGATTCTTCGCAGTTTTTAATCATAATTACAGGCTCGAGCATTCATTCACTGTAAATGGCATACGTTAATAAATGATAATGATGGATGGTTGTAGTTTTATGCATAAGAAATTTACAGCAAATGAAATACGGAGAAGTTTATGATAATTAAGTAAAAAATATAGAATGAATTTTCAGAATTTAGAAAAATGGAGGAGCATTGGACCAGAGAGAGCTGCGTGCTTGCTGTGGGGGACTGCCATTGGAGCCAACCAGAAGGTTTTTTCTGGTGGGGGACTGCCATTGGAGCCAATCAGGAAGGTTTTTTCTGGTGGAGCGCACAGTCGAACACTCGGCGTACAATTTTATCATGGTTTGTTGGTCTCTTTGGAAGTGGCGGAATGAATCCATTTTCAATAACTTTCGGAGGCTTATATCTTCCATTTTGCTTAGCATCAAGGCATTCCTTGACTTTTTGGGCATTTAAGCTTCATTTTATCTTTCATTGCAAAATACCATCTGGTTCATTCGTCTTACCAACGTAATGTTCAAATGATCTTCTGTGCCTCTGTGGCTCTACATCTGCATGATATGGTTATATGCATCGAGCTCTACATCTGCATGATACGGTCATATGCATCGATGTGAACTATCCTTTCATCATTGCTCTGTTGTGTTTCTCATCATATTTTCGCCATTAGTATTTGATTTGTTATATACCATGCAAGATCTGGGTTTACGTCACTATAAACCATTATATGTAATTGATTTTTCTCCATCAATACAAATATGATTTTTCTTCTCAAAAAAAGTAAAAAATGTAAAATGTATAAATTTATAATTTGGAAAATTAAATAAAAATCGTATAATTTATAAATTTATATCTTGTAGATTTATCCAATTTAAATCTATGAGAAAAATTAAGATAATTCTTAATAAATAGAAAATTTTGTTTTTTTCAAGAATTTTTCATTGAGGTTTTGCTCAAATATTAAATTACTATTCAACATCTTATATTTATAGATGTTATCTCTATATGTTATAAATGAAAGGTGTGGTTGGTTTGATAAATAAGTAATTAGTAATTAATAATATAATTTTATATTTTTTTTAAAGAATTTTGTAAAAAATTTAATATAAATTATTTCATTATGAATTAAAAATATTTGATAGTGTGGAATTTAGATGGTTCTAATGCATAGCTACATAAAGAAATACAGAAATTTGGGAATTCAATTTGTACATCAAATAATTCCACAAAAATTTGATTTGGTTCATGTAGCTTCGCTTATATTTGGTTCATGTAGATACGGTTTTTAGCTTATTGCAGGGTTTATTAATTTATGTTTGAGAATAGTAAGTGCAATGATCGCTGAGCACAAAATAGATAGTTGCGTAGGAAATGGAAAGGTTGCTAGGCTGAGAGAAATTATGAGTTTTAAAATTTAGTGTTGTTTCAAAGAGTTTAAAATGTTGAGAAAACAAGGAAATAAATACTTTGAGCAAAATTTTGAAAATATAATCTCAGGGTTACATGTAAGAAATGGAAAGGTTGTGAGTGAGGAAATTTCTTAGTTTTAACTTTCAGAGTTGTCTCACAAAGTTTTAAAAGCTGAGATAATAACTAAAGAAATAATAGAAAACAGAACAAGGAAAGAAATAATTAATTGAGGAGTAATTTTTATTAAATTAATCTATTGATTTTTTTAAATTAACCAATATGTTCTGAATATTTAATTCATAAATTATGTATTATTTATAAAAGATTTAGATATTAAAAATTTGAAATTAAAGAAATAATTAATTGAATAGTAATTTTATAAAATTTAATTTGATTTTTTAAATATTATTAAAAAATAACGTTTTGAATATTTAATTTAAAATTGTGAATTTAATTATAAAAGATTTAGATGAAAATTTGAATTAAAGAGACATCTAGTTTTGAAGGTTTTTGAAATTTAATTTTTTAAATAATTATTAATATAAAAAAGATTTAGATTCATATTTGAAAGTAAAGGGAATTTTGATTTTCAAAGAGAATTTTGGAAATTTAAAACAAGTGTTGTTTGTTTCATTTGAGTAAACGCTAATAAAATTATTTATATTGATTAAAATTATTAAAAATTATTTAAATTTCAAATGTTATATATTAGATATCATTTTTGGGATTCAACTCTGTTAAGTAAGTCATTCTATGACCATTTCAGGTATGACCATTTCCATGAGAGAGGTAGTCGTAACTAACTAATTTCTCATGATTTTTGAATAGTTCACTTAGCACTCATTGCATTGGGTGACCATTTCCATGAGAGGTAGTCATAAGTGACTAATTTCTCATGATTTTTGAATAGTTCACTTAGCACTCATTGCATTGGGTGATGCTCACAGGGGTGAAGAAGTGGGATTGAAACTAGTGAAATGAATCACATAGCATCAATCATCACTTCCGGGGTATAACCATTTCCATGAGAGGTAGTCGTAACTGACTAATTTCTCATGGTTTTTGAATAGTTCACTTAGCACTCATTGCATCAGATGACCATTTCCATGAGAGGTAGTCGTAAGTGACTAATTTCTCATGATTTTTGAATATTTCACTTAGCACTCATTGCTTCGAGTGATGCTCACACGGGTGAAGAAGTGGGATTGAAACTAGTGAAATGAATCACATAGCATCAATCATCACTTCCGGGGCTTGCACCTATGATTTTTTAATAGTTCACTTAGCACTCATTGCATCAGGTGATGCTCACAGGGGTGAAGAAGTGGGATTGAAACTAGTGAAATGAATCACATAGCATCAATCATCACTTCCGGGGTATGACCATTTCCATGAGAGGTAGTCCTAACTGACTAATTTCTCATGATTTTTGAATAGTTCACTTAGCACTCATTGCATTGGATGACCATTTCCATGAGAGGTAGTCGTAACTGACTAATTTCTCATGATTTTTGAATAGTTCGCTTGGCACTCATTGCATCGGGTGATGCTCACAGGGGTGAAGAAGTGGTATTGAACTACTGAAATGAATCACATAGCATCAATCATCACTTCCGGGGTATGACCATTTCCATGAGAGGTAGTCGTAACTGACTAATTTCTCATGATTTTTGAATAGTTCACTTAGTACTAATTGCATCAGATGACCATTTCCATGAGATTTCCATGAGAGGTAGTCGTAACTAACTAATTTCTCATGATTTTTGGATAGTTCACTTAGCACTCATTGCATCAGATGACCATTTCCATGAGAGGTAGTCGTAACTGACTAATTTCTCATGATTTTTGAATAGTTCACTTAGCACTCATTGCATCGGGTGATGCTCACAGGGGTGAAGAAGTGGGATTGAAACTAGTGAAATGAATCACATAGCATCAATCATCACTTCCAGGGCTTGCACCGGGTAACCAAGATTTCCCAGGAGGTCACCGATTCCAGATTGCCTCTAGCTCAAGCGCGCTTAACTGTGGAGTTTTCCCCACAATCAAGCCCACTTAGCTTGCTACCCCATTTGCAAAAACTTAGCAAGTATTATGCCTCATGAACCATTCAATTAGAGATCCCTTCACTCTTTTTTGAATTTAAGTATGGGGGCTTACGCAGTGCATTATATTAGATATCGTTTTTGGGATTCAACTACGTTAAGTGAGTCATTCACGTATGACCATTTCCATAGAGGTAGTCGTAACTGACTAATTTCTTATGATTTTTGAATAGTTCACTTAGTACTCATTGCATCGGGTGATGCTCGCAGTGGTGAAGAAGTGGGATTGAAACAAGTTAAATGAATCCATAAGAAGTAGTCGTAACTGACTAATTTCTCATGATTTTTGAGTAGTTCACTTAATACTCATTGTATCGGGTGATGCTCACAGGGGTGAAGAAGTGGGATTGAAACTAGTGAAATGAATCACATAGTATCAATCATCACTTTCAGGGCTTGCACCCGGTAACCAGGACTTCCTGGGAGGTCACCCATCCCAGATTGCCTCTAGCTCAAGCGTGCTTAACTGTGGAGTATTCCCCACAATCAAGCCCACTTAGCTTGCTACCCCATTTGCAAAACCTTAGCAAGTATTATGCCTCATGAACCATTCAATTAGAGATCCCTTCACTCTTTTTTGAATTTAAGTATGGGGCTTTACGCAGTGCATTATATTAGATATCATTTTTGGGATTCAACTGAGTTAAGTAAGTGGGCTTGATTGTGGGGAAAACTCCACAGTTAAGCGCGCTTGAGCTAGAGGCAATCTGGGACGGGTGACCTCCAAGGAAGTCCTGGTTACCAGGTGCAAGCCCCAGAAGTGATGATTGATGCTATGTGATTCATTTCACTAGTTTCAATCCCACTTCTTCACCCCTGTGAACATCACCTGATGCAATGAGTGCTAAGTGAACTATTCAAAAATTAGGAGAAATTAGTCAGTTACGACTACCTCTCATGGAGATGGTCATAAGTGAATGACTTACTTAACGCAGTTGAATTCCAAAAATGATATGTAATATAATGCACTGCGTAAACCCCCATACAAAAATGTTATATATTCTTTTTATTTCATCCAAATTGAAGTCATAAGTGAATGACTTACTTAATGCAGTTGAATCCCAAAAATGATATCTAATATAATGCACTGCGTACTCCATACAAAAATGTTATATATTCTTTTTATTTCTTCCAAATTGAAAATTTCTCATCTAATATCATATTGTATTCAAATTCGAATTCGAATTTAGTAACTATGATTTAAATTAAGTCGTAAGTTTTGTTTAAGTGATAATGATGTGATGTACTTTTTCATGTGCCTCGTAAAATCAGCGAGACTAACGAGAATCCACATCAGAAGTAATTGATGTTGATTAGAGTGCAATTAACCGTCTGGTTACTTATGGGAAAGAAGTGAATGGCGATCAACATCATGAATGATTGAATAGGGTTGAGTCTTAACCATCAAATATATTAAACTCACAATACAATTTCTTCAATCGTAAACCACCGGAATTCAATGAAGCAACAAAGGAGGAATTCGAAACTGAACTTCAATTTTATACCTTACGCGACCATTGACCCGCTGAAAACTACTGTTCGATTAGAAACCATGACAATCCGAAGAAATAACAAAACGGCAATCCCTCTTATGAAGTTTGTGTTTCCTTCTGTTTCTTTCTTGACACTTATGCAACAATAAAATATATATTTTTAATTTTATACGAAATTTCGCTTCAAATGAGAATTAGATGTAGATGCACATGATAATCAAACCCTGTGTCACTATAAAAATTGCTGCACGTGAGTTTTTAGATTATATGAATATGATCATCAAACTGTGGGTATTGAAAAATTGAAATATTATCAAAGAGAATAGGAATTTACCTAAAATCATTTTAAAGAATGAAGGTAAATAGATGTAACCGTGATGGGTCATAAATCCTTCCGGATTGGGCGGAGGCTAGTCACTTTGTTTCTTAATTTTGATATAGCAAGATATTATACACCCAATAATATTTATGGAGTTATATGTCAATTTTTAGATTTTGTACTTGCTTAAATCTAAAAGTTGGCATATATTGCCTCACCCTGTATGTTAATGGAACTATAACTTCAAATATATTTAGAGAATGAGAAGTGAGAAACATCCCAGCCCATAAGATGATACATACTATAATTGAAAGTCAATTAATGACATTTACAATGGTCATATCATACCAGAGGTGAGGTGAGGTTGTGGTTTGTGCGATGGTGATTAAGATCCCAGTAGAGTATAGGTGAAAGGATGTATGTTTTGTTTGCTCATGATTTGTGTAGTGTGGAGTAATTCAAGTAGAAGAATCCCTCTCTCAGTTCAGGGACAGTAAAGGGAATCGTGGATGGAATTGGTTCTGAAAACCAGAGCACACAAAAGATTCTGAACTTTGGTAAAGATAAATTCGGTATTGTGTCGAGAGGTGGGAGACATAGTGAGGAAAATCCAGGCTATATCAGTGCGACAGGTGTTCGTGATTCATTCTCAGAGATGCTTTGGGTGATCTGTATCAGGTATAAAACATCCCCTCCAATAATTTTCTCTGAGCTTTTTTTTCCATGCTTGGTGTGTTGGGTAGTGGAATGGTCCAGCTAAGGAAATTTTAACTCGCACTCTTAGTTTATGTAAATTACTATTGCTTTGAAAATTTATTGTGTATATCTTGGTCTGCAATTATTGGCCAATCAATCTAGTCAATATGGTAAGAGTGTTTAATCAACATAGTAAGAATGAAGCAGCAATGGAAAATTTAGATTCACACCCATGTAATTTACATTTTGAAAAATTTAGATTCACACAAAAATAGGTAAAGAGAGATACGTTCATAAAATCAATGTTTAAGATGATGGGTAAGTAATAAATTTCTAAAAGATCCCCTCTCTAATATTAAGTAATAAATTTCTAAAAGATCCCCTCTCTAATATTTACAGAGTAGTAAATAGCTTTATTTAGTATATAGTGACTATGTTTGCTAAAATTTAGATTCACAAATGTAATTTACATTTTTGCCGTCACGAAAATTTAGGTTAACACAAAAACAGGTAAAGAAATATAATGTCATAAAATCAATGCTTAAGATGAGGGGTAAGTATTAAATTTCTAAAAGGTCCCTTCTCTAATAAATAGTAAATAGCTTTATTTAGTATATAGTGACTATGTTTATTAAAATTTAGATTCACACATGTAATTTACATTTTTGCCGTCACAGAAAATTTAGGTGAACACAAAAACAGGTAAAGAAATATAATGTCATAAAATCAATGTTTAAGATGAGGGGTAAGTATTAAATTTCTAAAAGGTCCCCTTTCTAATATTTATATTTATTTGGTATATAGTGACTATGATTTGTAACCTTTAAGATGAGGGGTAAGTATTAAATTTCTAAAAGGTCCCCTTTTTAATATTTATATTTATTTGGTATATAGTGACTATGATTTGTAACCTTAAATATAAGGAGATACATTTTATTTTATTTTTATATAATCATAATAATTAAAGTGAAAATTATAAATTTTAGAATAATATTAAATAATGATTTTCAAATAAAAATTTTAGATAAAAATTAAATATATAAACAAATTAGATAAAAATGATAAATATAAAGAAAGTAATTTAATAATAAAATAAATAAAATTTTGTATAAAAAGAAAAATATTAAATCAATTATAAGATATAAATTTGAAAAGTTAAAATATTTCAAGTATAAATCTGGAATGAAATATCGATAAAAAAAATATAAAAGATTTACCAAAATTTTAAATATCATAATCTAAAATAATATTTCATTCTATTCTAAATATATTACAACATAGAAAACTCTGAAGATAATGGTGATATGAAAGATTTATGTATGTTTCTATTACAACATAGAAAACTCTCAAGATTATAATCATATAAAAGATTTATGTATGTTTATAGTTTGAATAAAGAGATAGCACTTCTGTTAGTTTTTTTGTTAGTTGTTAATGTATTCAGTATTTGTTTAAGAAAATCATTTTTAGGAGGTAGTTACAAGGCCAATATACAAGATCTCTACAACCATGGTCTCAATACAAAGTCTATTTGATTTGGATAGAGTGTTTAAGGAATAAATTATTATGGAATAAGTAAGGTATATGTTAATAAAATAAAAATATATTGAAACAATTAAAAAAATAAATATGCATATTTTTAGTTGAAAAATCATGTGAAACAAAGGTTACATAGTAGCTAGTACCTATTGCTAAACTAAAAAACAATAAATACAAAGATTTCATCAAAAAAATAAAACAACCAATAAAATATTGTATTGTTGAATGTCATCACCATAAATTAAGAAATATGATTGACTAATATTGTTTATATCAACATATATACACTTTAATAGATATGTTTATTATATATATGTGTGTGTTTTATTTTTTATGAATATATATAATATCTTTATAGTTCAATTTATTAAAATATGTTTTCAATATAATAATAATTCATCATAAATTGAAAAAATGGAGAAAACATTATAGTTCATGAAAATGGAAATAATAGAAAAAAAAGGAAAATTAAAATTAAAATTAAAAACTTGAAAAATAGAAATTAAACTAAAAACAAAAAATTAGTAACTAATAGAAATGGAAGTTCTTAAACAACCCATCATAAGACCTCAATGAATCATTGTCAGAAATTTTTAGGCAAAAACAAACTAATACATAGTCAAAGAAAAATTGAATGGACCCATCATAAGACCTCAACCAATCACCGTCATAAACTTTTTAGTCAAAAACAAACTAATACATAGCCAAAAAAAAATTTGAATGGGTAATACCATGCTTGCTGCAGGTATGTTATAGACGTTTTTGGGCACTTCAACCCCAATCACAAATGTCCATAAACAGAGGGCTCCTAAGTCCCTAAAAGTGTTGCCTCACTGCCTAAAGGAACAAGGTCAACTGATTACATCATCTCCTAAAATTTCTCCACTGAAAACTGCTCATAAATGGTCAAAACTGGACCATACTGAAAGCTCAATGTAGAGGGTGCAATGCATATCACCTTCCCAATGTACAAGGTGCGATACTCATTTGCTCCTCTGTAGGGTATGATGGTCGGGAATGGACAAATGGCAGGGACAAAATTGTGAGGTGGAAGATCATGGAATCTTCCAGAAGCTTCCCCTCTGACACTTGCCACTCCATTTTCGACTAGGGATGAGTAAGATATCATCATTCTCTAAGTGGAAGCAGGAACTGTCAGAGAGAGGACACTAATAAAGATCCCAAAAGATGAATCACCTCTTTGTAATCATCTATATATGGATCCCTCATCACAGAGATCCAGAGGCTGGAATTTTGTAACTTATAGAGAAGTGCTGTTGGTATTCTGGTGTATATTCACAGTGTTGGGTGATCTAGCTTTGCTTGAGGTGAAGAAGGGCTTCTTAGCTGGAGGATGACGCTAGGTCAGAGCACATGGTTGTGATCTTCCTCCTACTTTTCATCTGAATAAAGCTATTCTTGTTTCCTTCCATATTCTTGTGTACTTGTTTATATATGCTTGTATATGGTTAATGCACGTCTGATCCTGCATTATTTATGAATTTAGATCCTTTTTTCTTGCAAAGTAGTATGTCGTTGTGATTCTACAGGTCCTTGTGAAGTTGAGCAGACAAAGAAGAAGCGACAAAACTCTCTCAAGAAGGAGAGGAAATCGAGTGCAAGACTCAGGTTGGACCTCTTGGTTCTCCTCTCATCTATTTTCATAAAAGGAA
>APFE031290921.1:0-25188 GCA_000404065.3 Pinus taeda
TGCCACTCCAGCTCTCTCTGAGGGGCATTCAAAGGGGCAACATTGAGGGCCACAGGTGCAACTAGAGTCTCCATGATTTCTTGGATTCTGTTTTGTATATGGGCTTCTGTTTCTTCGACTGAAAAATAGGAAAGAACGTTGTCTGAGTGAAGAGGTAATTGAAAACTGAAGGGTAACAAGGTGAGTTACAGCAATTGAAATACTGTTTTAGTCACTTGGGAAGGCAAATTTCTGGTTTTTAACAGACCTTTCTCAATAATTAAATGAAGGTTCCGGGTTTTAGTTCACGATTGCGCGAACGAAAAATGCAGGTTTTCAATGGAAGTTCAGTCCAAATGGCTCGGCTAATGAATTTTGACCGTTAACTTTTCAAGTGGGAGCTGGGTTCATGTAATTTTCTGGTGAATTATGCGTTTTCTGTACTCTAAATGAGCTATTTTGTTATTACAGAGAAAAACCAGGTTTGGAGAAGATTTGTATGGAGAAATACTTGGTAAATTGATGGGCCGGGTCACCAATGCAGGTGGGTAGGCGAGCGGAGGTCTCCTGGTTGATTCTAAGCAATTTGGTGAAAAATGGTCGTAAAATGCATGCAAAGAGCGAAACAATCATTTTTTCCAAAAGTGTGAAAAGAACGCAAAAATTGACAAAATATGGCTTTTTTGGGTCATTGGCGCCTTTTTTGGATGACGTGAGCATGACATCACCAAGTGGGTCAGGGTCGGATGATGTCATCAAGTGACGTGGCAGCCTATGACTGGTCCACGGGGGTGGTGAGGTGGCAGACAGGTGGAGTAATGGTGGAAGGGGTGCGCGGTCGTGGCACTGACGCAGGCAGTGAGGGAGCGCTGATGCTGGCAGACAGGTGGCGAAATATTGGACCGGCTCTTATACGGAAGGGAATCTGTCAGAGGGGGCTCCAATAGAACTTGGAGGCGATGCGTGGACCCGTCCTGACGTCAGCGACTGACAGATATCGGATGATATCGTCCAGACGTCGGGGCCGGTCCGATATCAACGTCAGCCGTTGGATAAAAAGGGCTTGATCGGACAGTTATCGGGCCGATGATCTGCACGGGTGATACGGCGTCGGGTGGGGATTAAAAAATGATTTTTTGATGGGATCTGTGCCCGGGCTGGACTTTGGAAATATTCACGTATTTTCATGATCTTCTAATGTTTTTTCATAAAGGTGCGCATATCACAAATCTTAGGACAAGATGGGTTTTCTATGGAATTTCATACAAAAGCGGAAATGGGTCTCGACCTTAGGATAAGGCGGGGAAAGTGGGTTTTCATGCATTTTTTTGTTTTTGAGTGGGTATAAGGGTGCAAAAGGGTTTTTTCAAGGTTTCTTTAGGCAAAATGAAGGGCTGGCTAAGTAGATGAGCTTGTGAGGGATGAGGGTGTTAGGCTCGGGTTCTCAGACTGACCAGATGCCAATTTGATTCCCTGGTAGTGAAACATATGGTTAATAGTGTCAAGGAGGGGATATTTATAGAATGCTTAGGGTTTATACACCATGGTGTTATAATAGTAGGGAAAGGGAAGCATAGGGAGCTAGATAATAAAAGTTAGAGGTTAATATGGATGGAGAGGGTGAATGAAGAGTGATGTTACTAAGTTTTCTTTAAAACAACTTAGTTTAAAGAGTAGATCAAAATGAAAAGAACTTTGCACAAGAAATGTGGCTCTTAAAGGCCATAAGGACCAACATAAAACCTTAAAACTCTCTTATAAACACACCTTGTAAAGGGAGGTTAGTAATGAGTTATGAATCAGGAAAAAAGGGAAGTTAGACATGCTTCATTATGTTGTTTTCCTTGTATTTGATTAGCAAAATTCAGCTTGGAAGGAACACCACTTTTGCAACCGCATCTACCTACCCAACTATTTTGCCTAGCATTTTTTGTTTCTTCTTGGAGGGTGCACTTGGACTTGCAGACCCTTTATGTGCCTTTTCTTTTCCATTGGCTTTTTCCTTTGATTTCCTATCTAGTACTACCCTTATTTCTTCCAAGGCCCCAGATTAAGCAGTTGGGAACCTTAGTTTCTCTGCCTAACTACTGATCTGCCAAGATTAAACAGTTTGGACAGATTTCTTTCTCTATTCTACAACAGAAAAATTTAAACATGGCATGATCCAGATTAGACTGTTGGACCATCCATCACAACTTTACTAGACATGAAGGCATGTACACACCTTGCTTTTCCTTGAAAATATGGGATCTTTGTACCAGCAAAGCAGAGCATATTTGGCATTTGAATTTGCCAATCATGAAATATGAAACCTATTGGTATAGGTATCCAACAGTCGCTCCACATGGGGATGGTTTTTCTTCTTGAAAAACCAAGAACAGTAGGTCAGCATGCCTTGGCCCTTTGGCTACTGCTTTCAAAACTTGAAGCTTTTTCATCCTTGAACCCTCAAAATGTAGACTGACCTATTTATAATACTTGCTGCAGTCCAGTCTTTTCCTGCTTCTGCAAGATTCTTGAAATCAAGTTATTCACATGCTTATAGAAAACACTATATACAGTAAATTATGTACAAGGGCAGCCATACTGCATTTATGGAAGGTATTCAAAATAGTGCTTCAGCATCCTGCCATTGACAGGACCTTCATCCAAATCAGTTTCATCCAGATTCTTAAGAAAGTAGGTGTTATTTCCTTGTACTACTTGGATGATAAATGGTCCTCTCCAAAGGGAATCAAACTTTTCGTGCTTTCCTTTGTTTTCTCTTCTTGAATCGCACTTGAGAACTTTGTCACCCATATTAAAATCCTCAGCCTTGGTCCTTCTGTCAAAAGCTTTCTTGAGCTTCTCTTGTAAGATTTGAACTCTGTTATAAACTTGGTCTCTGGTTTGCTGTAAACATATAATCTGATTCACCCTCCTTTGCATATCATTGGACTCAGCTTGACTTTCTTGGAGTACCTTCATAACAAGGATCCCTAGTGATGAAGGAAATTTGGCTTCTAATCCATAGACTAACTCATATGGGCTGACCCCAATTGATCTTTTGGTTGTTAATCTATCTGCCCGTAAGGCATTGAAAAGTTTCTTATGCCAATTCTTTTTGTTCTCTTCCAACACTTTCTTTATCATGTTTACCAAGCTTTTATTTGATGATTCTGCAAGGCCATTACCTTGGGGATAGTATGCAATAGAATGGACCAAAGTAATGTGGAATTTGTGACAGAAGCTGACCATATTTTTAGATCTGAAAGCAGTAGCATTGTCTGTTATTATCTTATCATGGCATCCAAATCTAGCAAGGATATTGGTCTCAAGAAACTGAATGATAGTGGAAACATTTGCTTGTCTGCATGGAATTGCCTCAATCCATTTTGTGAAGTAGTCAATAGCTGTTAGAATCCATCTATGTTGGCCTGAAGATGAGGGATTAATCTCCCCAATGAAATCCAAGCCCCATTGCTGAAATGGTCTCTCTGTTGCAATAGGCCTTAGAGGTAGTGGCAGTAATTGTCTCTTTCCTTCAAACACTTGACATTTGTGACATGCAGTGGTGAATTTCTTGACATCAGAGAAAACAGTGGACCAATAGTATCCACCTCTAAGTATTTTATCCATAGTGGACTTCCAATATAGATGCCCACCACAATCACCTACATGAAATTCTTCCATGATCTTATTAGCTTCATTTTCAATCAAACAGTTTAATAAGATTCCCTCATGGTTTTTCCAAAACAGATTTCCTTCCATAACACAAAATTTTAAGGCTTTCATTTTCAAGAACCAACTTTTAGTTCTGGACAGCCCTGGGGGAGCACACAGGTTTTGCAACACATAGCAAATATCAGAATACCAGGGGGATTGTTCAAAGGCTACATTGATCTTTGGAGTCGCCAGCTCTAGTTCACTGTCTAGTTGGTTGATGTCTAGGGCTTGGAAATTCGTTTCAGACATTAGTTTGGCCAAGCCCTGCCCTTTTATCAGTTTTGTAGGTTTTATTTCTATATCAAATTCCAGAATGTTTGCATCCATTTTCCTCTTCTACCCTCCAAGTTCTCTTGAGTGAGTATATCTTTGACAATTGGGCTTCGCACATAGGCTATTATATGGGAGTATAGGATGTAAATCCTAAAGTCCTTAATAGCTTTAACCAAAGCATATGCTTGTTTTTCCATGATCTGGTACTTGAGGGGTGCATCTCTAAGAGCTTTTCTAAAGAAAGCAATGGGTTTCTCATTCCCTTGGTCATCTTTCTGTAGTAAAACTGCAGAAATTGTGTGTTGAGAAGCAAAGGAAAATATAATAAACTCTCTATCAAACTGAGGGTTGGTTAAGATGGGGGTCTGAGTAAGGGAAAACTTGATGCCTTCAAACGCTTGATTTGCCTCTACTTTCCATTTTACCTTTGAGTTCTTTTTTAGCATGTTATTCAGCAATCTACTCAGCTCACCCAGGTTTGGGATAAACCTTCTTAGAAAGTTGATTTTCTACAGAAAGGCTTGTAATTCCTTTATATTCCTTGGGTGGGGCATTTGTTGGATGGCCTGGATTCTGTCTGGGTCAATTCTGATGCCATCTTTGGAAATAATGTGACCCGGCAGTTTTCCTTCCTCTAGACCAAACAAGGATTTTTTAGGGTTTAAGGAAATTCCATATTTCCTACAAGTTGTGAATATCTGCCTTAGATGTTTCAGGTGGTCTTGGTCAGATTTTGAAAAAGGTGTGAGATCATCCAAATAAATGACAAGGAAGTCATGGATCTCTTTAGAAAAAGCAATATCCATTACTCTTTGGAATGTAGCCCCTGCATTTTTTAGACCAAACGGCATTTTCACATATTTAAAGGTTGCCCATGGGGTTGTAAATGCTGTTTTGTCCTGATCATCAGGATGGACCAGGATCTGGTTAAAACCTGAGAACCCATCAAGCAAGGAAATCCTTGAGGCCCCAACTACTCCCTGCAGGATGTGATCCATATTGGGCAAGGGTAGTTGTCTTTTAATGACACTTGGTTGAGGTTTCTCAGATCAACACATAGCCTAATTTCCCCAGTTTTCTTCCTTGTAGGGACTAAATTTGAAATCCAATCAGAGAATCTAATTGGTGGTATAATGCCTGCTTTAAACATTTTTTGTACCTCTTGTTCCATTGCTGGGAGGAGCATAGGATTAATTCTCCTCAGTTTTTGTTTAAAGGGCTTTTGATTTGGCTTTAGTGGGATAGTGTGTTGTATCACAGAGGTGTCATAGGATTTTAGATCCTCATAACTCCATGCAAACACATCTTGAAACTCCTTAAAAAGGTCAATGTATTTGGGCTTTTGGTAAGGAGGTAATGTAGTTGATAGTTTTATTATTTTGGGTTGTTCCACCGTCCCAATGTTATGCCCTTCTATGGTTTTGTTCAGGGGCTGCAGTTTTGGTTTATTGGGAACACCATTGGAGTCAAAAATGTCTTCCAAAGGAGCGAAACCTATTGGAAGAAAATTATCCTTTAATTGTATCACCTCAGTTTCATAATCAGCTATATCCTCATATTTACCTTGTTGGATTTCTTGTATGTTGTGTTGGTTGAAGATTGTAGGATGTAGCATTTGGTTAGCTATTTTGGGTGATATTGCTTGGTTATTGCGTTTTCCATGTATTTGTGGTTGATTTTCTGCTTCAAGTATTTGTGATTGACTTGCGGTCTCAGTGTCTATATTTAGACCTGAAAACTCTTCTTGTAAAGTCAGAAAATTGTTTATTTGTGTGTCATTATCAAACACCTGCCAGTCCTTTACATTGTTTGGGACAGATGGTCTGTATTTTATTTCAGCTGTAAAACAGTGATGGGGCTCAAAAGGGAGCTTGCAGGTACTTGCAAACGTAGCTAGACTATGAGCATGAAGGTTCTGAGCCCTAGGAATTTTGGTAATCTGGAATTCAGTGAAGGACTCTAGTAGCTCAGTGGTAGCAGACCTATAAGACCTGAGTCTTTTATCATTGGTAACAAAATTGCCTTTCACTTGTTGAATAACGAGGTCTGAGTCTCCTAAGATTGACACTTTCATGGCTTGTAGGGATTGCATTACTTTGAGGCCTAGTAGGAGAGCTTCATACTCAGCCATGTTATTAGTGCACCTGAAGTTTAGTCTATAGGCTCTGCCTTCTGCATGGTTGTTTTGTTTATTATGAATCCAAACTCTGGCTTCTGCCCCTAACTTGTTAACTGATCCATCAAATTCTAGGAACCACAGGATTTCATATTTTAGGGGAGGTTGAGTAATATCTCTATGGTCTGGGCTTGTGAGTTGAAGTTTAGGTTGTTTATTTAGTTTGACTTCTGGAACAGTCTTTTGATTTGGTGGGGTCAGTTTTGTTTCTGGAGGAATAGTTTGTTTACTAGACTCCTGCTCTTGTTTAGGTGTCTTGGTTTGATTATCTTTTGACTTGTCCTCTTGAACATTCCCATCTTTTGACTCAACCAATGTTTCTAAGTCAGGATTTCCTTCATTGATATTCTGATCTGTTTTGATTATCTGGATTTCTTCATTGTTTGTGTTACCTGTATTGTCATTGAACAAAATATATGAGTCTATGTCAGAATGGACAGCATATATGGGGAAGTTTTGAGGCTTTTCCTTAGTGCTGACCATGTATTTCATCAGTGAATCTCTATACAATCTCTTAGGTTGACCAAAGACTGTGATTGTAGCGTATGACATGTCCAATTGAAGGGACCCTTGAAGTTTAGCCCCCCATGATCTTGATAATAACATCCCATACTTGGGTGGGATACCAGCAACAACAACATCCATCAAGATTGTTTTATTTGGGTATTGGACCAGGGATACACATAAGTCTTTTATCAAGCCTAGACATTTAACTTGGCTGGAATCAAATGACAACAGGTCCTTGTATGGCCTAGTAATATCTAAATTCAGCCTTTCCATGACCGATTTTGGCATCAGGTTATGAGATGCCCCTGAGTCAAACATTGCATCGTGTAATATCTTGTCATGGATATGCAAGCTAACATAAAATGGTAATATCCCTGTGCCTGTTGTCTTCCCATCAACCTCTGGACCAAACAGTAATTCAGGGGTGTCATCCAACACATTTACATTGTCTTTACTTTGAGTTAGTTGAAGGGACTTCTCAATCTGTTGTTTATAGATATCATGTTTGGCTAGCTCTGCAAGAGGAATGGCTATTTTTATTTTGCCGATTTCAGCCTCCAAGTCAAAGGGTTTTTCAAATTGGGCCTTAATGTTGTGGGTGACCACCTTTTCCTTATTTGGCAAAGTTTCTTCTTGATCTTGGGGCTTGTGTTTTTCATTCGACTCTTGAGGCCTTTTGCTTAGATTGGGAAGTATAGATGATCTAGCTTGTGGATTTTGTGTTTGTTCAGTAACTTCTTCAATAGTTACTTCCTTTGTGTGTGAATCAGTTGTATTCATTGGTTTTGTTACTATGGAAATCTTGGGCTGCAGTCTATCCTTGGTTTTTTCAGGCTGTGTTATAATTATATTCCTACTTCTTAGTTTGTATTGTTTATGGACTTCATAGACAATTGTGTCATAGCCTTGTTTGAAATCAAATGATTCACCTGACTTTGTTTGGAACTGTTTACTGTCGTCTTCTTCATGATCTTCCTGACTTAGGAAGACTTGGTGATCATCATCAAGACCCATTAGGTGGATATGGGTATCATCCACTTGCTCCTCTGATGTGGATTTTTCAGCATAGTTTTCTTGAAATGGAGGTCTTATTTCTGGATCATTATTAGCCTTACCCACATTAGGGTTCTGATTCCTCCTAAAGTTTGGATTCTTGTTGGAGTTGTTTGGTGATGCTTCCCATGAAGACTTTCTTTCCACAGATTCTACCCTATCACCCAACCTCTTCATACCAAAAATTATTGCATCTAATTTTTGGTCAAAGGCTGAGGGTTCCTCTTTAAAGGCAACTCTCTTTTCTAATCTAGCCTTGTTCCTCTTAGCAATCAGGTTTTCCTCAACTGTGACAACAACCTTCTGAGCTTCTTCAAGGGTTTGGGGGGCTATTTCTTTTAATTGGTAAGCCATATCAGGGTCAAATCCATCCGGAAATTTGTATAAGTCCAAATCAGGGGGAGGTCTCAGGTTTTGGGGTATTGCATTATATACATTATTAAACATGGCACAGTATTCCAGAACTGTCTCTTGAGGACCTCTCTTAATCATGTTATATTCACCAAGTATATGTAGGGGATCCTTCTTCTTCTCCCATCTGTTTGTGAAGGATTGGTAAAGCTCATCAGGGGTGGTGATGGTATTTGCAGGAAGTGATCTGAACCAAGTTCGAACATCACCTGTCAAACTTTGGAAAAAGATTCTCATCCTCACACTCTTATCATCTATATCATAGTTTTCAAAATGATCTTGCATTTTCTTAGCATGCTGAATAGCAGAGTAAGGGCCAGTGAAGTCAAAATATGATATTTTGGCTTGGTAATCCTGAGGTAGAGCCATAGGATTGGCAAGTAATTGCAAAGGTACATACCTCATAGCCATATTCACAAGGTTTTGGGGATTAACAAGGACAACTGGGATAAAAGGAACAGTGGGTACCACAGGGGTAACAGGTATGGAAGGATTTAGAGTGTTGGTCAAGTGAGTACCAAAAGTGCATAAAAAGTCAGGAAATGACCGTTGTTTGTCATTTTTATTCGTCGTTTCCGGAGCACTCTGCATGCAAAAGACGTCGTTTACTGCCGAAATCAAGAATTCATCCACCAAAGTTGCTACCGCCCTCAAAGTCGACCCAAATACCTTCAATTGATCCAGCTTGATGCCTCCTGCACTGAGAAATCCAGGTATTTGCTGCAAGCGACCCACTTTACCCGTATTTCTCCCAATTTTCTCCTAAATTCCTGTAAAAAGCTCCGCATAGGCTCCTCATAGATAAATTGTCCACTGAAACCACCCAAAGACTTGGTAAAATCCCTGCACCACAAGGCTCTGTAAGAAACCCGTGCCCTTCTGCGAAATTCACCATAAGAACTAATTGGAGAAGCCGAGCTACCGGTTAAAAGCCCATAAAACTGCACACTCATCCTTGTTTTCAAAGTTCCCCTTAAAAAAACAGCTAATTAGCTCAAACACACTCTGGTTTCTTCCAACAGAGTGCCACACAGTTCATCAAACATGTAAGAGTTTCCTCATACTCTCAGGGCTGCTCACTGTCAAACACAATTCAGTGGGCATTCCTCAGCCTTTATAATCAAACATGGCCACTCCATCTGCACTGGATGTTGCTCCTGTTAATACACCCAATAAGGAGCTTGAATCTATGCCACTTGTAGACAGTGATTTCCTCATTGCAGATTTTGTGGCAGAGAGGAACCACTTACAGACCTTCTGCCAGCTAAGGAACAGTCACTTGGACAACAGTGACATGTATGGCATCTGGGAGTCTAATCTTCCTACCTACTTCCTGCCATCTGTAAATGTATTTCCTGAAGTCATTCACCTCTGTGCAGAAAATTATGACCAGAAGCTCAGAGCTGTGAAGTCTCCATCTGGGAGCATCCTCTTCTACGTAACACCGGACTCCATAAATCAGATGCTGAATTACAAACAAACCCAGCTGCTATACCCTTTTCCATTAAGTATTTGCTGGATGAGGGCTCCAAGCTCTCTAGCATAGACATTGCTGCAGTGGCCAAACCTTTCATGAAAGCAGACTGCCAACCTTCTAGGCCACCTCCTTTTTCATATACAAATTTCAATGAGGTAGGCAAGCTGCTGGTGGACATGTTAACCTCTGTGCTAGGGTTCTCCACAAATGAGCATGTTGATGAAATTGTGCTGGTCATGCTATCTGCATATAGCCTTGGGAAGCTTCCTGCTGTAAAATACAATTATGCCAAGTTTATTTCCAACAAGATACATGACCAACTGTTGAGTATTATAGGGAAGAAATATTTAAATATTCATCATACATCTATCACCTCTTCTTTTACTATCAAACAGATTGCTTCCAGTGCCCCATCAAGAATCTGGATTCACAGGGAGAGAGGAGATCTGTCATCTTCTGGCCTTCAATCTTTCATCATGTCCAGAGCTCTCCCTACTCCTACTGTGAATTTATTGACCAATTTTTCTATCCAGTTACATGCCTCTTGAAGAGGTCTCCTCCTGCCAGATTGTCCAAAGATATGCAGAAAATCTTACAGCTATCCAGGAAGTACAAAATAGGTGTTTGGTATTTATACCAAAATCACACAGTCATCAGAATCTATGGTTGTGAGCTCTGTCCCTACAGGCTCCCAAGGTACGTGTCTATGAGGTTGTTTGCCTTGGAATACTATAGGCAACTCATCAATTCTGACCTTACACACTTCCATAGTGCCAAGAAGAAAGCCAATCTAAAATTCAGAGACCAGCTAGGCCCATTCATCATGAATAAGAAATATGGTTGGCAAGAAGTTGATCAAATATTGGGGCAACAGCTCAAACTCAAAAGGAGCTTCTGGTGGGTCCCTTATGACCCTAAAGGCTTTATCAGTGCTAGGAGAGTCAAGTATAGGCTGCTAGCCTATAAACATTGTCCATATACACAAATAAAACACTTTGCCAACCAATATGAATGGGTGCCTGAATCAATAGTAGAAGAATTTACTCAGGAAGAGAAAATGGAGCAGACTGTGAAAGATTTAGAGAAAACTCTTGACTTGGATTCTTGTCAGTAGGTCATATTCAAGCAACCAGTCCATGTAGGAGAAGGCGCATCCACTGCTGCAGCTGCACAGACTACCCAGGAAGCATCTACAACCACCACTACAGCAAAAGACAAAGAAATAATGGAAGAAATTATTGGGTGAATTACATGGATCAATTTACTTCACCAAGTTGGATCTTCATTCAGGATATCATCAAATTAGAATGAAGGCTGAAGATATTCCAATATTTTTTTTTAGAACTCATGAGGTTCATTATGTATTTTTGGTCATGCCTTTTGGCCTTACCAATGCACCTTCTACATTTCAAGGTTTGATGAATTCCATTTTCAAACCCTTCCTTATAAAATTTGTGTTAGTATTTTTGGATGATATACTAATCTACAACAAGTCTTGGAAGGACCATGTTCAACATTTTGATAGGGTGCTCAAACTATTGGAAGAGAAACAATTATATGCAAAAAGATCCAAATGTTTCTTTGGAGTACAAGTGGAATATTTGGGTACTCAGTGAGCTTATAACTCATATTAACATCCTCAATCTAATGGGAAAATTGAGATAGTGAACAGATGTTTGGAAGGATATCTTCGTTGCTTTGTATCTGATAAATGTACACAATGGGTCAAGTGGTTTCCTCTCACTAAATGGTGGTATAACACTTCCTTCCATACTGCAGCAAATGACCCAATTTATGGAATTTTATGGATATCATCCACTGTCAATCACATCATCTTTAAAAGAAAATTCTAAGGTTCAAGCAGTGGAAGATCACATCAAGCATCAACAACAATTTCTCAAATTCTTAAATGATAATCTCACTTTCGCGTAGAATAAACTAAAACAACATGCAAATCAACATTGCAGCGAAAGAAGTTTTGATGTATGTGACTCGGTATTTCTACGACTACAACCATACAAACAAATTTCCCTCAAGCAAGCTAATAAGGATAATAAATTATCACCAAAGTATTATGGTCCATACAAGGTGTTATAAAATATTGGTACTATGGAATAAATATTGGAGCTTCCTACATCTTCTTGACTACACCCAGTTTTCCATGTTTCATGCTTAAAGAAGGTTATAGGTGAGAAGATCACAGTTCAAACAATATTGCCAGAATTTTATGAGGAAGGAAAAATCACATTGGAACCGAACGAAGTCACAAAAACAAGAAATCAACAGCTACAGAATCGATCAATCTTAGAGTATGTCATCAAGTGGAAGAACTTACCTGCTGAATATTCCACATGGGAGGATGAGAATTTTATACAAAAGCATCTAGAACTACTCAAGTGCTCAGGACACCACTTTTTTAAGGAGAGAGGAATATTAGATCCCTATAGTACTAATGTAACCCCCTATTGTTATTAGTGCAGCCCCCTTATTTTATTATTGTGCCCATAGAATCCTCATGTTGTTATTATTATGCCCCATAGAAGCCCACTATTGTTATTGTCGTGCCCCTACAATATTATTGTTATGTAAGCTTTGATTGTATTGGGACCCCTTAGACTCATATATATAGAAGGGAGGTCTTTTCATTTGTATCATCCAAGAATTGTTCATTTGTATAATGTGAAGGAGGTTCCCCCCTCAAAGAGACTAATTTTGAAGTCATAGACCTATCTTTTCTATCTTTTTGTGAGCTGGTTTCATAACACACAGTCAATTTCTTACATGTCATTTTGTATGCCTACAACACCGATGGAAGCCTCAAGTCCTAGTCATCTCTGTTTACATTGCACACCTTAGTCAATCCATTCTCCAAAATCTTATTGAAAGCTTCAACTATCACATTTCCCTGAGGATGATAGGGAGTGCTCTTCTAATGGTAAACTTGAAATTCCTCAATTAGTGCTTCAATCATATTATTCAAAAAATGTGTCCCTTGGTCGCTCATCAAGATCTTCGGACAACCAAATCTAGACAATAGATACTCGAAAATGAGCTATGTAGTAGTTTTCGTGCTACAATCCTTTACCAGTTTTGCCTCGTCCCATCTTGTCAAATAATCAGTCTCAATGATGATGTATCTTGCACTTGTCCTTTTACCCGGTGGACTAATAGGTCCAACAAAGTCAATTTCCCATTTATCAAAAGCGTAAAAAGTAACATGGGGTACTAGTGGCATTTCATCTCTTCTAGATGGATTTCCTGTCCTTTGGTAGACGTCACATGCTTGACAAAATAATTTTGGTTCCTTATGCACTGTAGGCCACCATAACCCGACTCTCAAAATCTTCTACGTAGTGGATTTTCTTGCATAATTCCCATCTACGACTCCTCCATGAGATTCCTAAATAATTTTTTGTCTTTCATGTTCAAGGATGTATCTGCACAATACTTCATCCGGTCCCATTTTATACAAGTGTCCCGTAATTAGCTCAAAATCATTTGCTTGAACCACCAATTCCTCCTTTTTCTTTGTAGTGTACTCTATAGACACCATTCCTTTGGACAAAAACTGAATAATATCCACAAAGTGATCATCTGTGATTTTAATTGCAAACAGTTGTGCATCGAGAAAACTATCATCAACATTCATAGGTTCTTCTCCTTTCCCTATCCTGGATAGGTGATCAGGCCCATCATTCAATCTTCTCAGCTTTACTATAACTTCGAATTCATATTATTGGAATAATAACAACCATATACATATATTCCCTCCCAAAACGGGTTTCTTCACCAAGTACTTCAGCGCTAAATGACCTGTGAACATTTTAAAATGTGCTCCCAACAAGTAATGTATGAACTTTTGCAGTGCATACACCATGGCTAACCCCTCCCCTTCTATCATGTTGTAATTATTTTCTACCTTAGATAGCTTCTTGCATGAAATGCAATGGGATGATCAATATCCCCTTCTCCTGACTACACTAGTACTACTCCCAAAGCTAACCAAGATGCATCAACATGCACATGAAATTCTTTCTTCCAGTTTGGAAAACTAGAATTGGCGCAATTACCATTTTTTATTTCAGCACATCCAAGCTCTTCTGGAATTATTCATCCTACTGGAAGGTCATATCCTTCTTCAACAACTTCTCCATCAGTGCAATTATCTGTGCATATCCTTTTATAAACTTCTTATAGCAACCAATGTGTCATAGTGTAGTACACAATTATCTTACTGTTTTTGGTGCTGGTGGGTTTACAAACACTGTGATCTTAATTGTATCTACTATCAACCCTTGTTTACAAACCACATGTCTCAAAAATATTCCAAATGGAACACAAAATATGCACTTCTTTAGGTTCAATGATATCTAATACTACCTACATGTATCCAACGTCAACCTTAAGGTCACCACATGATTCTTTAATAGCCCAATTACTATCCAATCGTTGAAGTAAACTTCGAGAAATTTGTGTATATATTCCTTGAAACCTACAATTACAAATCTAGAGAAAATAGTAAAAGAAATGTTCAACCAAAAAGGCATCATTCTATATTGGTAGGAGCCCTACTTTTCAGAAAATGTTTTCTTATGTCTGTTTTCTAGTGCAATTCGGATTTGATGATACCCTGAGAAGCCATTTATAAAAGAATAAGCCTCCTGTCCTCCTATATTATCCAACACTTGGTCTATAAATGGTGTAGAGAAAGGGTCATGGAGGCATGAATCATTCAACTCCCTCAAGTCCGCGTAGATTCTAATTCCCCCTTTTGCCTTCTTCTCCTGAACTACCATGGGGCTTGCCCATTAAGACTCTTCGATATGTTCAATTATCCCCGTTGTTAACATCTTGTCCAATTCTTATTTTACCTTTTCCTTATATTTTGGGTTCAATCTATAAGGCCTTTCCTTAACAGGCTTCGCATCAGGCTTCATCGGAATCTCATAACTCCCAAATCCCCTATGATGCCTTTCATGTCTGAAAATTTAGTGGGAAACAACTATTGGTAATCATTCAACAAATTTGTTATCTTGTTGACAGTGTTGTCATCCCAGTAGTCACCTATGGTCACATATTTTAGCTCAGCTTCTGACCCTATATTCACCTTCCTCATCTTCAATGGCTTCATTATATTAGGCATATCTATCTCGGGTCCATCTACTTCACGATGTCCTTATGACTCTTTGATGTCATTGTTCTGAGCATATTCATCCGCTTCTGCAGTAATATTATAGAATTCTATCACATTCTGGATATGTACAACCTAATCAAGTTGCCAGATATATGGAACTTCATTTTCAAAAATGTTTTTCTAACTATATTCAACATTGCATTTATGTGTGGACACTCATCTTCAAATCTGAATGTCATCACAAATCCATCCACCATTTATACCCAGCTAGCATTCCCATGTCGAAGTTTAGTTTCCAAATACCAGTTTTGAGGGAACATTTCCAGGTATCGATCAACCCAAGCACCCATTCTTCTCTTGAAATGTATCCCATGCTTCCATACAAATGTGGTCCCTAGGATCATTCTGGCCATCATACTTGTCTGCAAGCTCTTTTTTTACTTGTCCAAATCTTACCCACATCAACCTTCTACATTCCTACCAATTTCCTATGTTCTTCTTATGCGTACCCCACCATCTAGCAGGCACAACCATCAACGCTTGATCCGATGCTAACAGTCTCTGACATTCTAGTACCCGCCTTTCATAATATTTAAAGAAATTGTTTACATCACACAAACCATCATATAAATGTAAATCACGTACCTCAGTTGTCATGCAGTGCACTACTTTAGTGATCCTTGCACATTGACTTGTAGACACTTCATGCATTTTGTTATTCTAGTTCTCCAATTCCTCTTCTAAATTCGAGGTACAAGAACTACCTTGCTCCCAATTCAGCTTTCCATCTGCAATGGAATTGATCCATTCCTCTTCTTTCACTTTGATTTGATAGCTATTATCAATATCATCCATGCTATATTCCTCTTTGATAGTTTATGTATACCTCACCCCTTCTGATGGATCCAATATATTAATAACCCTTATATTATTGCTTTTGAATATCATTTTCCTTTTCTTGAGATTAATTGTAGCCATGTTGGAAAATGGTAAATCCAATCTAAGAAATGTGTGGTAAGTATTACTATCATCTACTATCTCAATTACTTCGAAGTCAATGGTAGTACGCACTTCGTTGATGTCCACCGTGACATTAGACAACCTTCCTAGCGGTACGATTTTCTATTGACTTTCCATCTTCAGCTGAATATTAGAGCATTGCAACTTTTTCTTACCCATCGATTCCCAAGTCTGTCTTGGCAAGACATTGGCATCAGATCCTAGATCTAAGATAACCTGATCCATGTCATACTCTCCACTTTTCATTTTAAGCCTCATTTCTTTCCCTTTTCTCTTCTTGCGTCTATGAATATTATTCACTGTGTGCATCCCACTTTGTCGTATCTCCTTAGAAGTACAAGAGTCTATCAGTTCTTGTAATCCCTCCACGGATTTCTGATTCCTCAAGAACTTCATGCAATTATGTATAAAAGACTTCAAGACATTAAAATCCACCTCTTCTGTCACTACTATCTCGGGGTTATCCTTCTCAGTCAACTGCATAGTAGAGGTTGAGGCCCCATCATCCATAAAGCTTTGCCTCGCCTCCATGAATGCATGATTTTCCATCAAGACATCAAATTCAGGAGCCTTTCCAGTAGTTTTCCTTATCCATGTAGCTTTAGCTTCCTTTTTTCCATCGGCCTTATCATTCCCGGTCATTGTTTTGATTCTTGTTACAATGTTGATGCACGGTTGATATTTTCTTGGCTCATTGGTCATCATTTGGACATTTGCTACAGGCTGCTAGTTTCTTTTCTCCTGCATCTTCTTAATGATTACAAACATTCTTCTATGACATGATCAAAAGCCTTACAATAATTGCAGGTTGTCGTTAGGTTTTGACTGTCTCTCACGAAGTGTCCTGCTTGTCCATAGTTATAGTAGATAATCTAGCCTCATCATTGACCAACAATTCCTCCTCCTCCTCCTCCTCCTCATCCTTGAAATCCTCCTCATCCAGCATGCTAGCCTTTCTCTTCATGTGCGTGTCCTTCGACTTGCAGTCTATAACTATCAATAGTGCGCTCCACCATAAAGTCATAACTTTGACAATCTTTCTCATCATGGCCTATTGATCTATAAAAGTTACGAAACAACTGCTTCGGGGTTTGTATATATTTATGTAATAGATATCAGTCTTTAGAGTGATGATGACCTCGTGTCCTACAAATCTCGCACCACAAACCTAGATTTACTGGATTAGGCACTCCACTTGCAATATAGTATCTAAATATGGGGCATTAATCCTTATAATGACCTTCTGCTTTACACTTCGTACACCACACTTATAATGTTTCTGGTATGAGTTATTTACCTTTCTTTAGATCCTGTAATTCCAAGGTCAATGTAGCTAGTTGATTCTATATCTGCTGTACTCCTGCATGAGTATCTCCAATCATTGAAGCTTCTAGATTTAACGCAATATCAATGCTTAATATTTTGTCCCAATCTTCTATTGTGTCAATGATAACCTTATATGTGGCAGTAGCACGACTATGAACAATTCCTTATGTTGCTGTGGGGGTATCTCAAAGCTCACTTGACCCATCAAAACCTTGAATTGTTGATCCAATTCCCACATAGATTTAGTCAGTGCTTGCTTGATCTCTTTTAGTTCCATGACACACTATGATTATGATTTTGGATTCTTGAACTCTACTACCAAGGCCCTCTTAATTTCATTAAACTTAGCATTCAAATTAGTCGCGAAGTATTTCATATACCATATCAATGCCCTCTCCCTCATTGATGTGATGAGCTATTCCTTATTTACATCATCATTATTAATTTGTTTTTCCATCCATACTGCATCAACTACGAACCAAAACTGGTCAGGGTCCTTTATTCCCATTCCTCTAAAGACAGGTAGCTTAAAGTCATCATCCATTCTTCTTATCCGGGGGCTAGGTGGAGAGGGGGGTGGAGGTGGAGGTGTAGGGGAAGTATTGGGAGGGGGGTGCGTTGTGAGGGGGCTAGATGGATGGGGAATCCCAAAGATTCCTTGATTCTTGTTAGCCCCTAACTTCGACACACCTTCAGGATGGGTGGGGGAATATCACAATGTTGTAGGATTACTTCTTTCTTCTTCTTTTTTAGATCCCAACAGAGGGCTATAGTCATCCTTAATAAAATTATTCGGATCTATATATCGTTTTCCACTTCATGTAGCTCTTGGTTCTGAATTAATATGACTGCATCCACATAATCCATTTTCCACAAAATAAAATCTTAGCGCATAGTTTTAGAGAATTTAAAAACTTAACTCATGGTCCTTTGAAGAATCTTCATTCAACTTCACTATAAGACACAATTTGGTCGATTGCAAACTCAGTGATAAATCATCCCAAAATGATATCGATCCATAAATCAATAAATTTGAGGTACTGTTATCGATTCTCCTAAGCCGTTGTATCAAATCAATTTTCCACTCCTTAGGTTCATCACCTTTGAAATAGTTCTTATGCTCGGCTAACTTAGATATCCACTCAAGCAACTCAATGTGGAGCGAACCAAAGAAAATATCGTATTGATCTTCAAAGATGTATCTCTGCAACCAAGGTTCAGTAGATAAACGTGGGTTTCTATTTTCTTTTTCTACAAATTCTCTTTCTTTCGATTCAACCGACTCCTGAAGTTCTTTCTTCGACGAACACCATATCATATCCCTTTAAGCAGATCTTGATCCTGGCAATGAAACCATTTTTTGGTTTGAGGGGGCTTGACCCAGGTTCAGAGTGTTCTGTGCACTAACAAAACCCTCAACTATTGGCCCTTTCAACAATGACCTACAAGAAGGACGCAGTCTCACTCAAAGTAGTTATGGGAGGTTACAAAACTAGGTTTCTGCAACCGAAGGGATATCCATGAAGTGGCATCATGTATTTACTTCTACTGTATATCAATATTATAACTTCACATGCATAATAACTTCACGTAGATGAATAATTTAATAGGAATGCAAAAACTCTATAATTAACATTATATCTTTAATTTCTTCACATAACTCAGTGAAAAACATACATAATCAGATACATAACAATAGACAAATAATATGTACAGAGATACAACAGTTTGAAAAAAATTATTCTTTATTAAACAGATCTTCAATTACCTGTGCACCCAGCTGCAGGTGGTCTATGCACTAAGTTGCAAACTCTTAAAGATCTCCACGCACTCATCTACAGAGCCTTCTCCAAAACTACATACTACAAATGCGAATAAAGAGATTCAATTCACTTATTCTATTTCATTACCCATTATCCTATTCATATTAGATTACATATCCTTTTATACAATTCATCTATATAAAAACCATTGTCCACATACCAGGGATCCATAAAAAAAGGACTACTACCCCATACCCATTACAAAATAAGGGCTTTATCCCATCCCAAAATCCCTAAAAGTGCATGCATGAATATATCTTCGCTAGCTCCACACAGTCGACTCCTTTGATAGGGTCTTTTACCCAAAAACTGGACCAAGTCGGGCCATGCCCAACACACCTCTCATATAAATTTCTACTATACTCTGTAAATTAAAAAAATAAATCAGACTATTACCTTCACATTCTTCCTTTCTACATTCTATTTTCACAATAGTTATTTCAATCCCACCTATATTTGCGTGATTGTAAGTAGCAATTATTGGATGTTAATAATATTATCTATGTTGAAAATTTACCAAAAAAAATGGACATGATTTCAGGACATATGAATCATACAAAGTAAATGTTTTGAAAATGGTCACCTTCAAGTACATATCTATATACGGGACCTATCTGAAATTTTTAGTTTCCTCTCATGCTTCAGTTCCACCTTTTGTGAGCCTGAAAAGTTAATTTTTGTAGTCATTAACAAGAAACCTATATATCAAGTTTTCTCTAAAGCACTAGGAATATGATTTTTTGTTATACTCCATAAATATATAGTTTTGTCTTTACATTACTAGAATTTATTTTCACTATATATTTGTAGACATACTTATATATATGTCCTTAAAGTTCAATAATTAAACTAAACGACAATGTTAGCTCTTAGTTTTATTTTGTAGCTCTATTATAAATTTATTATAACCCTCACTTAAATATTGAATTGTAAATTATACTATTGTAAGTTTATATTCTTAGGTTACACTAGTTAAAATTTATATTTGATATATTTTAATTCATTTTTTACATTATTATTAATAAATTATAATTTTATTTTCGTGACTTTCGAAACAAATTTTTTTTTATTGAATATTGTACTTTTATACCTTTATATAAAAATATTATTGTCATATTTGTTAGCAGATATTTTTAGAGAAATCATATTAGAGATCATTTATCAACATGTTTCGAACCATCCAGTGTGTTTCATCGTCAGGACAAGATGGATAATCAGATCATGGCACTAGATTAAATAGAGAGACCAATGTAGAGATCCTTAATATTATTAATGTCTATATTAAACAACTAGTTTTGAAAAGGGATTTTTAGGATGTTAAAAATTAACTCAAGACAAATTTGAAAAAAATCAAATATTCATAATTTTTTATTAAAATATAAATAAATAAAAGTGAATCAATAAATTAATATTTTATTATATAAAATCAAATATTTATATTGACTTATATTAAAATTAAATATATCATTAAGTTTATGGTTAGATATTGAGTTTAATATTTAAATTAAAAATTAAATTATTTGGAATAAAATGTTATAAGAAATGATAAAAAATATAAAAATTAGATTTAAATATGAATAAAAATAACAAATTGAAGTCAAACTTAAAATATGATCAAGACAAATATAAAAATATTCAGACAATAATAAATTTCTTTGTTAGGTCCCTATATTACTAGTGATTTCCCCATCACTATTTCCACTGTAGCCCCTATTGTTATTATTATGCCCCAATTGTCCCCATATTGTTATTAGTGTGCCCCATAGAAGCCCACTATTGTTATTGTTGTGCCCTTACCTTATTATTGTTATGTCGGCTTTGATTATATTGTGATCCCTTAGACTCATATATATAGAAAGGAGGTTTAGTCATTTGTATCATCCAATAATTGTTCATTTGTGTAATGTAAAGGAGGCTTTCCCCTCGAAGAGGCTGATTTTGAAGTCGTTGATCTATCATTTCTATCTTTTTGTGAGCTGGTCCATAACATTTGGTATCAGAGGTTTGGATTCTAGGGTTTTGCTGCTCCAAATAGGTCATAATGGAATTTTGGCTATAACGTTTTTTTAGTGACGTTTCAGAAGCTAAAACAAAAAGCCATCTGAGCCAAAATCTCAATGATCCTTGGGTCCAAATTTCTGATCTTTTCTCACTGTATTTTCAGAGATATGATCTAAGGAAGTTAAGGTTTGTGCAGGCTCCCGAATTACATCCCAAACAATTGACCTTGGGAAAATCACATAATTTTCTCTCTAAGTATCAAATTGAAATTTCATCAGAATTTACAGAAAGAGGACAGACTGTAGTTTTCTTTGCATCATTTTTAGGTCTGAAGGTTGAAACAGTGAGATGTGGCACTTTGTACAAGTTCTCTCTATTGAAATTTTTTATAATCATGCCATCTTGGGAGATTGGGCATAACTCTTTCTTGGAGAATCCAATCTTGATTAGACTGGTGGCATTGGATAGAGGACTCAGAGGGCTAACATAGTGCATCATTTCAGACCTTTGAGATCTAAAATTTAATAGATACATTAGATTCAATATCGAACTCCTACAAAGTGAAAAAAAAGTGTGTAGTTTTTTTATTTTTATTTTACATAAGTTTGGTTTGAAAAATTAGTTTCAAGGAATTCAAAGGGCATAGTGAAGCATAATTATCATTAATTGATGCCCTGAAGAAAGAAGATGGAAACAACTAGTAAGCAACATGAAATCTCTAGCATGACTCATGAAGAAGAGGAAAAAATGCAACATGATATATTAAAATTATGAGACCAAGTGCTAAAAATTCACTCTCACAAAAAGTAACAAAAGCTAAGATGGATGGTTTAAAGAAAGGTGTGGAAGCTAACATGGATGGTGTGGAAGATAAGATGGATGTTTTAAAGAAAGGCATGGAAGCTAAGATGAATGACGTGGAAGCTAAGATGAGTGATGTGGAAGTTAAGATGGAAGGAAAAAAGGAAGATTTGATGACAAACTTGACAGAGTTGCTAAAAGAAATGTTTACTAATGGTGAAAGGGTAGTAAAGGAAACTCATGATGTGAGCAAAAGAAATGTTATTCATGATTTCATAGACTCTAATGTTGGATTGATGACCCACCATGTTCCAAAGATCGATATGAGGAATTTTGATGGCAAGGATCCCGTAACATGGATACTATAGATGGAGCAATATTTTGATCTCGATAATGTGCAAAACACATAAAAGATATGGATTGCAACTTTATATTTGGAACCAAATCAATTTGTATGGTATCAATGGTTTTTCTCTCGTAAATAAATTTTCACTTGGGAAATTTTTATGGAAGAAATGATAGCACATTATGAGGATACGAAAAGACACACCTTTTTTAGCCAATTGATAAATCTCAAACAAAAAGGGTTCAATGATGGAGTACATTGAGGAATTCCAAAAATTGAATATAAGGATAAAATATGTTCTAGAGGAGCATAGGGTTGATGTGTTCATAGGGAATTTAAATGATAACAACCAACATGAAGTTCACCTTTGGGAACCTGATGCATTAGAGAAGGCATTTAGGTTGGAAAGGAAAATGGAAAGAAAAATTATGGCAACCAGGAATCCCACCACTCACAACTATAAAGATTGAAGTGTTGTTGCCCCTAGCCTTCCACAACCTACAAGGTTGACACCACAACAATTGGAAGAAAAAAGAGTAAAAGGGCTTTGTTACAGTTATGATAGAAAATACACTAAAGATCACAAGTGTGTTGAGAAGAAAATATTTTACATAGATTGTGAAGAGGAGAAAGGAAAGGAACAAGAAACGTCAAAAGAAGAGGATATACACTAGGAATAAACCCTAGAGAAAGAAGAAATGAATCCGACCATATCTTGTAATGCATTTGATGGAATTATCACTCCTCAAACTATCAAGATAGAAGGACATATCAAGAAGAAAAGTAATAGTGTTGATTTATTCAGGCAGTACCCATAATTTTATCCATTGTAAGATACCCAAGGAATTTAATTTCTTCCTATATCTAAATTTGATCATTGGATTCTTTCTTGATTGAAAAACCTTTGCTAGCCCTGAGGAAATATTTGAACCATTGGTGCTAACTATATCCATAAGCTGAAGACGTTTGAGGATAGCCAAGAACCCATCCCATAGAGGGGGACTGGTAACATTTATTCGTTCTCTTCACATGTGTTATTATAAAATTATTCTTTACATATTTGGTTTCCATTCGATGATTGGAGTTATTACTCTTTATTTTTGTTGTTTAACTATGATTGTGGCATATATTAGAATTTGGATTCATTTGCTAAGTGACCTATGGTGAATTTGGAGAGGAGGAAAAGGCCTTAAACCTTGTTGAGATCGTAGCAGACAAACCGACTGTCAGAATCAGGATCTATGTCTTTCAGGTAGGTGCACTTACTCATCTCTTCAATTTTAGTGGTTTATTTCTTGATTTTTGGCACCTGGTAGCTCCTTGAGAGACCCTTTCACTTGCTCATAGTTGCATCGCACCTTTTAGGTCAAGAAGTGCGATCTGGCTTGTAGGAAATAGCTGGAAACCTGCGAGCTCGCACTTTTTGGGCTGAAAACTATGATTTGTGGCTAGAGGAAGGGTTGGTCTGCTGGCCTAGTGGGGCCTGTAGGCTTATTAGTGTAGACCATTGTTTTATTGTATTTACTAACAGGACATGTGGTGTTTTGCAGGCATGGCAGAGCCGAAAATCAACTGGCATGAATGAGACTTGGATATTCTTCGATCCGAGATCTAGGGGGATCAGCCATTTCGAGGGGTGTTGGCTCGTTATGGGGTTCTGAAGTTGGTGGAGAACCCATTGATGAGGGTAGGCGTGCCCTTGCTATTAAGAATTGTGAGCTATTGGGACCCAGACCAAGAGGTCTTTGTTGTGGAGGGGCACAAGATCGAGCTCACATTACAGGATATTTACTTCTTGACTGGACTTCCTCCCCTCAGAGTAGTGGGGGATATTCATCTGGTGTTACCTCATGGGAGGAACATTATTGAGTTCGTGGAGCGCCATTGTCGATAGGGTGTTCATGTCAAGGGCATGCCTATCCCACTTCCTAATCTAGAGAGGCTAGAGACACATGTTGTTGTTGTAGTTGTGTTAGGTGACTTGGGTAGCCAAGCGTTCCATCACATCACTAGTGGGCATATGATGTTTGTTGAGAGTGTTTCGTCTGGGACCTACTATGAGTGGGTCTAGATGATGTTGTTGTTGGTGAAATGGTAGTTGAGTCTTCACAAGGGGTAGGTGAATCGTGACTATGCTTTTGGTACAATACTGTGTGTGTTATTCTTTGAGAAGATACCCATTATCCATCCTCTTGTACAGATACGAGATGGGGACCAACAGGAGCCAAGGATGCATCGCTGGGGGCAACCACTACAGAGAGTAGGAGGAGGGGGAGTGGGACGGTTGTTCAAACTAGAGCTTTTCACACATTGGGATCATATGTCCCTTTACATTAATGACTACCCTTATAGTGGGAAGAACTATCAGGGGAATCCTGACTTGCCACTTTCACGTAGGTGAGCATGGGGACCAGATGATAAGTGTTAAGTTGTTATGTTTTATGGTGCATTTTATATTTCTATCACATGTATATGGTACTAAGTGTGAAATATGTTGTATGCAGACATAGCACCAGTGAAGTCCGTAGGATATGCAGGTCAAGCCACAACGCCTACGGCTATAGATCGAGGGACATCATCGTCACAACAGGGTTTAGAGGATACTACATGCTTGATGATTTCCATTGTAGGTTTGATGTGCTCTTGACTAGGCTTTTAGAGTGTGGATGGAACAACTTAGAGGACCCATAAACAAATGAGTGCACTAGTCTTCCCTCAAAATGGTGCGGTATCATGAGGTACGTGGCGATGGAAGGTCAGGTAGTGCATGATCTACATGCAGGTGGAGCAGAGTGTTTGGTGTAAGATACTCCGGATAGTGACTAGATGTATGGACATGTGGGTCCCTTTGATTGTGATTTTTGTAACGTGCTATGGGCATGTCGGATGTATTTAGAGCTATGGCTCCAAATACTTTTATGATACATAATATGATTATTGGTGGCAAATCCAATGCACATGTTGTTTAAATGGACTAACATATGAAAGGGGGTAAAAATGGCCCATGCTATCGAGGCTAGGTTCCGAGAAAAGTGACTTACACCATCAACATGATTGATATACGATGTGGATGATGGATCCATATAAAAGGTGAAAAATACAATGGATGAGATGGTGCAATCTACCTAAATTCATGGCAAAAATAAAGAAACACAA
>APFE031290930.1:5115-45761 GCA_000404065.3 Pinus taeda
AATTTAAATAGATAACTAATGACAAGTTGTTAAAAGATATCCAGATATATCATACTTATGGTAGAAGTAAAATGTAATATAGATAAGAGTAAAAATATCATTGCAAATAAAATAAATGAAATTAGAACCTAGAATAAATAGTAATTAACTACTAAATACTAATGGATTATGAAACTAACAAAATGAATCAAGAAAGGAATATAAATACAAATGTAAATAAAAATAAATTAGAACCTAGACTCCATAATAATTAGCTATGCTATAATAATGACCTTGAGGAGGCATATTTAACTAGGTAAGAATAATAACTGAGATTATATATATATAAATATCTATATATAAGCATGAATCTAAACATAAGTAGAATATCCATAATAGTACTCTTTAACATATAAAGGGGAATCTAATAGACATCTATCTTAATATATAAAAGAGGAGAATATATAAGAACCCTACGGAAGAGAAGCAACCAGGAAGAGCTCCAAAGAAACATAGGAGGCGAAGTACAAGAGAAAATCCAAGGAAACCCTAGCTCAAGGCGAAAGAGGAAGAATCAGACGGGATCAGGGGGAACGAAACAGAAGAACAAAAGGCGGGGGGGCAGAGGGGGGAAAAGAAACACTAAGACGATAGGGCGGGGATCCAACACCTACTTACCTTTCACCTATCTTTACTTTTTATATAAATAGAATTATATATTATTAAATCTTAGTACTATAAAAATAAAAATAATTATAAAAATAAAAAGAATGTTACATTTATTAATTTAGTCTTGACCTGGACCTTGGAGTCCAAATTAGCTGTTAGGTAACCGTTAGAGTTGGGTAGCCGTTAGAGTCTATGCTCAGTCTATTTAACATGCTAGGCTAGATTTGTGTCTTCAACTCGTCCTGACGATGAACCACACTAGCTGGTTCGAAACGCGTCGACAAAGATCTGTCCTATGTGATTTACACTGAAGCTCTTCTTATAAATAAACTAAACTAATTTATGTATTACCCTAATATGTATAAATTTTATAATTAACTACTCTAAATATTAAGATTATGAGATATTAATCTTCATAGAAAATTTGAAATAGAACTCAATTATACTCATTTATGAAATACAAGTCCCCTTTGAATACCTGAGTTTGAATGATATTTATGGGCTATCAATTCAATAATTTGAATCTTGCACCAAAGCTAATGTGGACAAATTTGTATGATAAAGAAGGCCAACTTTATATATATATATATAGAGAGAGAGAGAGAGAGAGTGTGTGTGTGTGTGTGTGTTACATGTATTTCCTACCTCATGGTGAAATTTAAGCCATTATTGACCATGAAGGACATCATTATTGTATGAGTAGATGAAATTTCTATACTTCCCTCCCTGATCATGTTACATGTACTTGTTGGAAATAGAATAAAATGATAGTTGGTTTAATATGTGAACGTAAGTAAGGTGAAACTTGGTGAGCCTAGTATGATGAGACTCTTAGAACTACTATTAAGGAATTTTTACCCACAACCTTCTTTTTACCACTTCCTTGAGTGCTTGGAAATGTAACCACTTTAGGGATTAAATTCTTTGAGTGAATGAAAAAACTCTAATTTGATGTCATTCCAATATTTCATTGCAACTTTCTTGTAGGTTTGTTGGAAATACATTTCCAATAACCTAAAATTTCTATCGTCATCCCTCTCTAGTTAATAATTTAGTAAGGCATAGAAATGAAGTGGAACATTATCATTTGAATGATGGATTTTAGCAATGTCATGAGTTTTTATAGGTGTTGTTATACCAATTATGATTTTGATTGTGATTGTGAATAGGTTTTACATTGTGTCTGGTTGGGTTCCATTCAATGTATTCAAATATTAAATATTGGGATCTATTAATTATATTACAAGGTTCGTGGGAAGTTGGATCAACTTTATTTGTACTTCTCTTCTCCATAAGTCAATTCGGTCCTTTCCATGCTTGATACTCAATCTATCTTTGGGTCTGAGATAAATTCTCCAAGACCATTGCAATTTGGTGGAGACCTAATATCCATGCTCTCTTCTAGTGAGCAAAAAGTAATATCTTCCAATAAATGCAATTAAATTCCATATTATCATTGCAAAAGAGGATCCATAGAATCTAGCAATGAAAAATATGATTTTTCCTATGCATATAATCATGAATTATTCTAGGAGTTTTCCTATACAATGAATCATGAATAAGTCACAACTTCTATTTGATTTATCACTTGTAACATCATAATGATCTATGCACCTCCTTCTTTTACAATGAATCGAATATAGAAGAATAGATGAGATGATCCTCAGACTAAGTCTCCTTTATATGTATATTGGAGACAACAAGTACGATTATAATGAAAGGGTACAATGAAAGGTTTTGGTCTACATAAAAATATAACAATAGAAATATAATAACTCAATATATAGGGATTAACAAGGGTTTTTATGTGCTTAACAAGCACCTCCCCTTCAAACAAATTTTGTCCTCAACACTTGACTAAGTGCAAGTGTTTCTACATGAATAACTCTTCTTCCCATGTTGCCTCTTCCACTGGTAGGTTCTTCAATTTTATGAGGTGGTTAGTAATTGCTTGATTTCATAGCTATTTAATCCTAATTTCAAGGGTTGTTTTTTTTTTTTTTATAGTATGATTTTCTATTCTTAATTAATCTATGGTAAAATAGTTTGAAATAGGATCTTGTCATTGATTACCTTATTTTTGAAAGAAACATGGAAGGCTAGATGTGCATGTGAAGACGAAGGCAACTCCAATTTATACGCCATACTTCCAGTCCTTTGAAACATCTTATAGGGGCCATAATACCTTAGTGCTAATTTATTGTCCTTATTTTTTTGTGAGAGGGACACATTTTTATGGTTGCATCCTCAAAATACCCAATCCACCACTTCAAATTAGCTTTCACTATGATGGTGATTTACTTGTTTTATCCTATTTTGTGCTATAAAAAAGTTGTCCTTCAATAGTTTGAGAACCTCTTATTAATGAACTATGTGGTCTTCCATTGCTTAAACCTTTATAGTCCCTTTTAATTGTGATGTGATGGATTGAGGATTATATCAATAAAGCGCCATAAATGGGGACATTTTTCATGAATGATGGAAGGATGTTTTGTACCACCATTCTTCCAAGGTTGAATTACTTGACCCATTGTGTCGATTTATTAAATGAAAATCAACAAAGTTATCCTTATAAAAATTTATTCACAATCTCATTTTTCCCATAATATTTTAGGATTATAAGTCAACCTACAAGCCAGTTGGGTACCAAAATAAGAAAATAATTCAGTCTAATTTTTTTTAAGGAAATTTGGATCTCTATCACTTATAATAACATTTGGGATTCCATGTATATTTTGGATTGTTTCCATGAATTTTGTTGCCATTGTACTTTCTTTAAAAGGATAAGAGAGATAAATGGGCATATTTTGTTAGTTGATATATTACAACAATAATGACATTCTTTCCTTTAGATTCAAGAGTAAATTTGTGATAAATCCATTGAAATGTTTTCCCAACATTGAATTGGTATAGGTAATGATTACAGAAGTTCTATGCTCTTTATTGTCTTTCTCTTATTCTGTTGGTAGTCCACACATTCCACCACAAAATTTTGAACATTACTTTTAATACCTTCCCAAAAAAGAATCATTCTTAAAAAATTGGTAATTTTTCAAGAACACTAAATGTCACCCTATAAGAGAAATGTGCAATTCTAAAGAAACCTTTTGTTTGAGATGAATATTCTTACATAATTATAGGTGAATCCCGATACCGCAAAATATCATTTTTCCAAACAAATTTATCTAATGTGCTTGAGTCTTATATTTGTTGAATGATATTGCTTCCATTCTATCCTTGCTTCTTCAACCCAATCAAATTGAAAAATGGAAATAAGACATATTAAACCCTCTATTTCTTCTTCTTTCCTTGATACTACAACTACCACCATATTTTATTTTCCTTTTTTTTAGAAAATTTCAAAATCATAACGTAGCATATTTGTAAGCCATTTTTATTTCTCTTCTAAAGATATTGTTTCTCAGATAAGTACTTCAAACTATATCTAATTTTACTTTGATGTTTCTTCTTGTTAGGTAAGGGAAAAAAAAATTAACTACATGTATTATGGACAAAATTTATTTCTCATAAATGGGTTTGAGTAAGTTCTTTCCATTAAGTTGGTCACTTTCAAAGGCAAGGGACCTTTCTTCTTGCATTAAAACTACACCAATGCCATGGCTTGAGGCATCACACACCACAACAAATATTTTTGTGAAGTTAGGTATATCTAGGATAGAAGTTGTACGCATAACCTGCTTAAGTATTTCAAAGGATTTGGTTGTTTGTTGAGTCCAATAAAATGATTCTTTCTTTAATAATGATAATAGAGGTGCTACTATTTGACCATAATTCTTGACACACTCCTGTCAATCCTAAGAGTCTTCTAATTTTCATCAATATTTTTGGGATTGATTATTCCATCATAGCTTTAAGTAAATTAGGGTCCACTTTGACACCTTCATGAGATACAATATTACCCAAGTATTCCACTTGTTGAACCCCAAGAGCACACTTGGAAGAATTTGCATATAATTGTTTCTGTTCTAATAGTTTTATGATTTTTTCGACATGTTGTAAATTTTATTCCAATATGTTCTATAGATTAGTATCCATAAAATAATACAAACACAAATTTTCTAAAGAAGGGTTTCAAAATAGAACTAATCAAGCTTTGAAATGTTGAAGGTGCATTAGTAAGTCTAAAACGAATAACCAAAAACTCATAATTACCTTCATGTGTTCTAAGGGCTATTTTTGGAATGTACTCTTGCCTAATTCTAGTTTGATGATATCTTGAACAAAGATCCAACTTAGTAAAGAAAAATTATCCATGCAATTGATCTAATAATTCATCAATGATAATAATAGGAAACTTATCTTTGATAGCCATTTTGTTGAGTTGTCTATAATCTGAACACATACACCATGAACCATCCATTGTTGTAGGCATCACCATTGATGAAGAGAAATCACTTTGACTAGGTTGAATGATGCCAAGCTCTACGATTTATTGAATTATAAACTAAATCTCACTCTTTCATGTATATGGATACTTGTAAGGAAAACCTTGAGGATGTGATATTTACCATAGATTTTATAATGGGAGGACAATATTGTATTCCATGTATATGTAGGTGAATTACTAATAAAAAATTTCATGGAAAAGTATACAAACTTTACAAATAATTCCTTGTTGAAAAAAAATTAAGCGAAAAATTTCTAAATAAATTATTTTACATAGGATAAACATTTATGATTGGCGTTTCTTGTTTTGGGTAAATATTGTCACTACTAATTTTCTTTATGTTATATCTAATATGCATATTCTATTGTAATTTACTTCTTATATGAATGTTTATCATTACAATATTACATGTAAAGGTTCCAATGGAAGATATCAATATAGGTTTGGACACCCATGGAAATTACCATGAATAATGTTTTTTTTTTTTTCTCGCTAAAAAAACTAATCTATTATTTACAAAATAGGAAAAACATTACAGTCATATGGTGTCTTCACTGAGGCGAAGCCTTGGCATTCTGGACTGAGAAAGATCCTCATAAGAGCTGCCCACGCAGGGGCGCCATACTTGAACACAACATCCTGCTTCTGACCAAAAAACATCCCACGCAGGGGTACTGTGACTCTCAAAAAGGAGCAACCACATCCAAATGGATAACCCTCGCAAGGGCAGCAGACTACCAACAACATTATCCCACGCAGTGGCAACAAAAAACATGACAAGAAAAGCATTGGGATTACATGACATAAACTGAAATCCGGAGTAAAACCTGAGGGTTGCTGGAGAGTGTAAAGCTGAGCGGAGGGCCAGCTACTCCTCTGGTTCCTCTTCGACCACCGGGCACCATCCAAATCTTTCAACTTCCTCTGCAGCAGGGTGGGGACCCCGATTGACGTCGTCCGCCTTGGAAGTTGACGCTTCCTAAGGCTTGGGAGCTTGTTTTGCAACCATTCCTGGCATAGCATCGACAAATTTTGAACCCTCGTCCTAGTGCGTCTTTCTGCCACGGAGCTCTTCACTTTCGGTTGGCGTTTCCCCCAGGAAAAGTACCGACACATGAGCATTGATGCGGGGTCTATCCAACGAGCTGCTGAAGGTAAAAATGGTCGAGCCAAAGGCCGGCGAAGGAGCTGAAGGGTCTGGGCTGCAAGAGTCCACGAATTGGCTGGCTTGGATAGGAGTGGCGTCAGAGAAGCGATGGCAGCAGCATCGACAGCGATGGGGGTGAGGTTCCTGAGCAGGAGGCCGAGAGGACCCTCCCCGAGCCGAGCCTCGATGACTAAGCAAGCGCTATCGTGGCCTGACCATTCTTGCAGCAGAGCCGAGGATAAGAAGCCGAGCGGGGAAGGGAGGCGGAATTAACACAGAGGCGAGCGGGCGGCACTTGAGAGACTCCAATTCGCAACCCCCTCGCCCTTCAGATCTACAAACAGTGAACAGAGGGATGGCAGGTAAGGTCTCCTTGAGTGCTGAAGACCATACGGGAGCCGGAGTGACAAAGGCCAAGTGCTAAGCATGAACCAGCATAATCTGAGCCTCCCCATCTCCTTTTTTAACCATTGTAACGCTACCTCGAACTTCGATCGCCATAACTGCTCGTTGCAGTCGAGCCAACGGCTTGAATGGAGCATTGAATGTGTTCCTGTGATAAACCCAGCCATATATTCCTTGGCGGCGATCGGGCATTGAATGCCAGCATTACACTTGAGGCAGCACATGACCAGCATGTGGCTCCTCATTAACTTCAGTCATGTCACCCGCATCCGGGATTACTGCATCTCCTTGGATCAGGCTTTCGCATTCCTGGACCTGGAGATTGTTTGGAATGATCTCCGTGTTGCCTGATAGGAGGGTCTGTTCATTTTCTACCCCTATGTTGGCCAGGAGGTCAGCTACCTTGTTGCCTTCTCTTCTTATGTGATTGAAGGAGATGGCCCTATTCTTGCGCAATTCTTGTTCAATGGCATTCAGCCTTGCTTCGAGCCTCCAACTGGATGCGACTTTCCTTGCTTGTGAGCCATTCTATATTCACGTAGCCATGTTTATTAGGATTTGGGAGTCGCCTTCAACAATTAGGGGTTGAAGTATGAGCTTCCTCGCGAGAATGAGACCTTGCCAAAGCCCCTCTAGCTTTGCTGAGTTGTTGGTATCCCAACCAATGTCTCCAAAGTATACCTGCAAAGGAAAGCCTTCATGATTTCTCAATATGCCTCCAAAGCCAGCCACTCTAGGATTGCCTTTGGAAGCCCCATCAAAGTTGAGCTTGTATGAGTGATTAGGGGGGGGGGCTCCGGAGGATTTTGTCCTTGTTGCTGCTTTTAGAGGGATCTTTCTTGGGAAGTTCTTGAGGCAGATGCAGTTGCCAGTTGTCAAGAATGCTTTTCTCATTATCTGTAGAGGGGAGATCCTCCTTTGTCCAGTGTCATAACATCATCGTTTCTTTGAGATTCCCACATAACCTGTTCCATATGTCTTCATTGAGAGAGCGCTGGTTTTTGAAAATACGTTTGTTCCTTTCCTTTCAGATGCTCCATAGAACAATCCCTGGTATGATGTTCCATAGATAGTTGAGTAGCTCACTTTTATAAGGGTTCTGAGGCCAATGTCTTATAGAGTTGATGATGTCATTCTCCATTCTGCATCGTTTTTGGCATCTGAAGCTCACCTTTTCCCATAGCTGATTGCCTAGTGGGCAAGTGTCCAGGAGGTGTTGGAGAGTTTCTTCATTTTGATTGCAGCTGTGATAGATAGAGGGGCCATGAAAGTTTCTTCTCCTTAGCTTATCCCATGTGAGGATTCTTTTGTGCCCTACCAGCCAGAGGAAGTGGGAGATTTTGGGCCAGGGTCCCAGACCCCAAATTTTACTCCATATTGGATCTGAGGGTGTGGTGATGTTGCAAACCAATTTATAAGCTTCGGAGGTGGTGAAGGATCCTTTGGGTTGGTATCCCCATCTAAGGATGTCATTGCCTTCATCATGCCTAATACTTCTTTTTCTTAACTCCTTCTCCAACACCTCAGTCTCTTGTGGATTTGTGTTGCTGAGTATTTGAGTACTCTGTCTCCATTTCCTGAATCCGTGCTCCGCCTCCTACCTCCAAAATAGTCGGATTTTTTCCTGCTGCTGCTCCTGCCTGGTGGGTATCAGAGAAGGATGAAGAATACTAGTGAACTTGGGCATCTGGTTCCATGCATCTGTCTAGAATCTTGCTGTATGACCATTTCGTACCTCCCAGAAGCTGTGCTGTTGAATTAATTGAAAGTGTTGTTTGGTCGCATTCCAGATTACCGACCCCTTGGCTGTGGGAGTGAATCTGATAAGCTCTTCCTGAGGTTTGTTGTTGGCATATTTGACCGTCCAGATTTTGACCCAGGGTTTTTCTGGATTGGTGACCCATTGCCACCAAATTTTGGCGTTCATTATAGAATTGCTATGTTCTGGGTCCCTCAGCCCGATGCCTCCCTTGTCTTTGGGCATGCAGACAGTAGTCCACTTAACTAGTGCCCACTTTCGATTAGTTGCTGAGCTACCCAATAGAAAGTCACGTTGAAGATTCCTGACTCTTTTTAGAACCCATTTTGGCGCAGCAAGGATTGAGAAGAGGTAAAGAGGCATGGCCTGAAGGACAAACTTGATGAGCACTACACGACTGGCTAAGTTTAGAGATCTGTGCATCCATATGTTAAGATGGGAATCAAGCTTCTCTATTAGAGTACGCCAAGATGAATGCTTTATGGCTGAAGCAGTGAGGGGAGCTCCGAGGTATTTAGAGGGGAGGGTTGCAGAGGGAAAACCCAGAATGCGCGTGACCGCAGATTTGACAGAAGGAGGAGTGTGAAAGAAGAAAATCTGCGATTTGGAGCAATTGACATTAGTACCTGACGCTTCAGAGAAATCATTGAGAAGGGTTTTGATGCATGAGGCTTCCTGGACAGAGGGGTATCCAAATAACATGGTGTCATCAACGAACTGCTGATGAGAGAGGCAGGGGTGTTGTGAACAAAGAGGCCTTTGAGCTTGTGGGAAATGAGGGCGTGTTTAATATGACGACCTAGAACCTCAGCCGTAAGAACAAAGAGGAAGGGGGAAAGGGGGTCTCCTTGTCTAATACCACGAGAAGGTTTGAATGGGCGTGAGGGAATGCCATTATCTAAAATGGAGAAGTGAGTGGAGGTTATTAAACTCATGATCTAACGAATCCACATGGAGCAGAATCCAAAGGCTTTTAACATATGCTGAATGTACTCCCAACTGAGCTTATCAAACGCTTTAGATAGATCCAGTTTGAGAAGCATACCTGCTTGCTTTGAGTGCTTGAGGGAGTGTATTATTTCGTGCGTGAGGAGAATGCCGTCCATTATCTGTCTCCCTTCCACGTACCCCGACCGCTCTGGTGAGATGAGCAATGGCAAGAGGGGCTTTAACCTATTTGCAATAACTTTAGATATGACTTTGTAAATAACATTGCATAGAGCAATCGGCCTGAATTTGTCAGGGGTGATGGAATCCTCCTCTTTAGGGATGAGAGTGATGAAGGTGGAGTTGAGTAAGGGGAGTAGCCAACAAAGAGCTCTTGATTCTTCTACAATCTGTCAGACCTCCTGCTTTATCATGTCCCAGAAGGTGTGAAAGAACGTGGTGGTAAATCCATCTGGGCTAGGGGATTTTCCTTCTTTAAGCTGGGACATTGCCTCATCCACTTCCTGGGGCTGAATCGAGCGAAGTAGGAGCTCATTATGTTCCTTCGTGATGAGCTTTGGCACATTGGTGATTATTTTCCCAATAGCTTGTTGTCGATCTTCTCCAGGATCTTGGTGGACTTGCTTGAAGTGATTGAGGAGGACCTCCTCAATTTCCTCATGCCTCTCTACTTTTAGCCCCTCTTGATTCTGGATAAAAGGTATACCATTATGCATTCTTCTCTGCACCGTGGTTCTGTGGAAGAATTTGGTATTACGCTCTCCCTCCTTCAGCCATCTGACCCGGGATTTTTGCTTCCAGTATATTTCCTCCTGCTTTCGCCTTTCCTCGAGCTGGCTGTGAATGCTTCATTCCTGTTCCAGAGTTGCCTCCGTGTGCCCGTGTGTGATTATCTTTTGATGGAGATCCACCAGTTCCTAATTCAAATCTTGTTGTGCTTTAAAAATGTTGCCGAAGGTCTCCCTATTCCATCTCTTTAGGTTATTTTTAAGAAATATTAGCTTTTGTTGAAACTGGTACATTTTTTACCCTTCTGGAGGGATGAAGGATGCCCAAGTGGTCTTAACAAAGTCCTTGAAAGTTGGATGCGAGAGCAAAAACCCCTCAAAGCGGAAAGGTATTTTTGTTAAGTCACCTGGTCTTTGCCATTGGAGAGCGATCGGCCAATGATCCGACCCTGTGTGCGCGAGAATTGCAGCTGAGAGATCTCCTCCAAGATGAACCGCGTTGTCTGAGATGAGGAAAAAATCCAGTTTGGAAGCAATCTGATGTTTGCCAGCTCTGCGATTGCTCCAAGTGAAGGTACCGTTACAGAACGGCAGATCTATGAGAGAGGCAGTCTGGATGAAGTCCTTGAAGCGAGCATCTTCTTGTTCCATTCTGCTTCTTCCTCTGAACTTCTCCTCTATCTTGGTGATCATGTTAAAATCTCCTCCGATAATCCATAGTGGGTACCTGCGGTTACTGTTGAGAGCTTCTATAGTGTCGAGGAGCGCTATTTTGGAACCTGTATCTTGCGGGAAGTAAACATTTGATAAATTGCCATGAATATTTGTGCCTAGAATGTGGAAGACTGCCTGAATGAGGTGATGGGAGGCATGAAAATCTGTGAGAGTTACCGCTTGAGTATTCCATGCTATAGCAAGCCGTCCTGAAGCTCCCGAAGCGTCAACCGTGACCGAGCGGCAGCCTGGCCAGGCTTTGGAGAGTATAATTTCTAGGGTAGAACTGTTGCACTTGGTTTCCTGGAGAAAGAACATTTGCGGCTTTTCCAATTTAATCATGTTTTTTAACATTCTGAGTTTTCCAAGGCTATTGAGCCCTCTTAAGTTCGATGATACTAGCATCATGGTTCAACTATTGATCGAGGGCTTATAGTACTTCATCAATTTAGCATACCTTTCTGAATCTACCAGGAGTTTCCCAATCTCGATCGTTCGGTGAAGATCTGTTCTTCTTCCTATCCTTTTAGTATCTTTTGGGGGTAGGCTGCCATCCCAATGACTTCCCAGTTGAATCCCCAGTTGGTGCTGATGATAGGCCCTCGATATGACCACTTCCAGCTTGTTGAGTTGATTCTCGGGTATAGAATCGTATGCCTTCTGTTTACATGCAAGTTCTAATTCTAGGATATCTAGGCCATTCAGATCTATGCTTTCTGGCTCTTCTTCCATTTGTTGCACTTGGCTGCTTCCTTCCATGTAGATCTCTAAGCCCTGGGGGAGGTCTGCCTTTCCATCGACTTCCATAGCCTTGTGTTTCTCTGTTGTCTCTTTCTGACTTTTGCTTGGGATAGTTGAAGTGATATTGGGGGGCTGAGACTTGAAAGGAGGGGGGGGATGGGAGGAGGAAGCAGGCAGATCTAGGTTGGTCTCGGAGATCGAGGGTTGCTCATCAGAGATCTGAGCAAGAATGTCGAAGATGTTCTTAGATTCAGGGCCTTGGGTGTTGTTTTGCGGGGGTTTGGACCCATTTGAGGGTTTCTTGTGTGAATGCCTCCGACTAGGGACTTTGGTGAAGCCTTCCTGGGTTAGGGTTTCAGAGGGATTAGAGATATTGGCTTTGGCGTTCAGAGGGCAGTCCCTGAAAATATTCCCCAGAGCATGGCATTTTCTTCATCGAAAAGGAACCTGCTCGTAGTCGAGTGGCTGGATCCATTCTTCATCTCGATGGGTGAGAGTTACCGATTCTGGAAGGGCTTCGTTCAGGCGTATGAAGACACATATGCGTGCGTAGGATATGAATTTGCACGATTTGGTATCTTCTGTCGCTTTGATGTATTCCCCCAATCCATTCATATGCCTTTGAGAATGTCCTCGTCCCAGTATTCATCAGGAAGTGAGTACATTCTGATCCAGACTGGCGCCCATGTGAGATCTTCCTTATCCGGGTTAAATCTTGGTATCCATTCCCTCATATACAGTCCAGCTGAGTTAAAAAAGTATGGCCCTGATTCCAGAACCCTGATTTTGTCCTCTAGACAAAAAAAGATTGCGGTGAAGAAGCCTTTCGGCCCTAGCTACAGAGTGACATCTCCTTTAGGTTTCCATTTCGCTGCTATCCACCCACTTAAGGCTCTCTCAGTCAGCCAAAATCCTATGAACTTCCCAATAAGGGCATGATCTCTCATGTACTCTATTCGCCTGTCAATCTTGTCTTCCGGTAGCTCTATTCGGGGCCGTTCCTTGGCCACTGGCCGGCAAGTTGTCGAAGATACTTTCGGGTTCGCTTCCGGTTCATCCCCTCCATCTTAAGTGACTCTGTCTTTGTCCTTTCGGTTCCCTGTCTCCTCTTTTTCGTGCTAATGCCTTTTCCCCTTGTTTAAGATCTCCTTATCGACGGATCCAAAGATCACCGTCTGCTCAGGATCTATCTGCGAAGGGGAGGGCTCTGACGCCCTCCCCTGAGAATGCGCCATTGAGCTGTCCTAATGCCCTGCCACTCTGTCACACTGCAGAGGAATCTAATCAGCTTGCGAGTTGGTACTGTGCTGTGCAGTCTGCGTCGTTGAGGAAAATCTCAGAACCCTAGTCCGAGCGCTCTCAATTCTTCATCATAGTTCACCCTCAAAACTTTTAACCGTGTAATGGATCCCATGAATAATGTTATGAAGTAGTCAAATTTCAAAAAAATATCCCAACAAAACTCCTAATTGGAGCACTAATGGGAACATATTGTTTTTATGAACTTACACATAAATAGTGATATGCAATATACCTTTATAGCACACTACTTTTAGAGTAATGTCAAAATAGCATAAAGAGTTAGGGATCTCATTCAATCCATTTTTTGGCAGGGAAAATTTATTTTCATATTCATTTATAAACTTTTAGCAAATTGTATACAAAATTACATAAAAATAAGGCAAGTGCATTATTTGGTTGAGTCATTCTAAAAACATTATATTAAATTTTCTCACTATAACTCACATTTCCTTAAATATTTTGTATCAAGCCACATAAAGGAGGTTGTCACTTCTAATACAAAATTCCAAATGGAATTAGCACGGGCTACTTTGTAATAAACTTGAAATTGAGGGTCAAACTTCTTGTATATTATTTATTCACATCAATCCTAATAATATCCTATCATTCATACTTAAAACTCTAAGGACTATAATTTCCTTTTGCTCAATTCATAGCGTTCTCACCCATTTTTCAGTTTCTCTCCTCTCATCATCTAAACTTTATGTGATAAAGTGATTCATTCTTTAAGTATTTTGCATTCATTTAAACATGGATTGACACCATTACCTTCCTCATAATATAACTGGTATGGATGAAAAAGGAAAATGCAAGGATTACCAAAGCTACCAAAACTCTAAAATTTAAGAGCTATGGTTTTCATAACATTATAACACTCACATCTCTTTATACATTTTGAGACAATTTGATGTCCCAAATTTAGGAAATGTATTTAATGAGTTATTGATAATTTGAGCATTACTCTTTCTTAATATATATTCCTTCTTGAATAGATTTCAATTATATTATAGAGGTTGGTACCATTCATTTAAATAATCTCTTTGAGTAACATCTTACAATAAATATATGTGACACAAGTCAAATGGAATCTTACCTTTATATATTAGTGAACCATACTCATAATACATATTTTATGAAGGAGCTCAAAATGGATAAATTGGAAGGGTTATATATGAAAATATGAGAACCAAATTATTAATCTTTTAAATTCTATGAAGATTATTTTGAATTGAGGAAATGGAATTAATCAATTAATAATGACAATATTTTTTCAAGTAGTAACCTAAGTAAAATGACATTGTTTGTTCAAACAAAATCAATTCAATGCACGACTATAATTAAAAGTATGAAACTTGGTTTAAAGTATATAAAATTAAACATACAAAACTTGAAAAAAGGTATGTAACCACAAGCTATATACAAAACTTATAATTTAGGAAAATGTTGTAGCTACAATCATATATTATATTATGGTAAGAAATAAGGAAAAGTTTATATATATATATATATCTATATTATATATATATATATATATATATATATATATAATATATATATATATATATATAAATAAGCCAAATATACATGTTTTTACTTATGGATTAACACCCAAAAAAGTAATAGAAAGTGCAATACTATAAAAAAACGTATAAAACCTAAAATTAAAATGCATTTCTAACTATATATTTCACCATTTAAGTTTCTTTCAATGCACTTTGGTATATTCCTTCTAGCATGTATTAAAATCATTAAAATAAAAGAAAATTGTAAATTCAAAAGACATATATAACCACAATCTATATAAAACTTATAATTTGAGACAACACTTGTAAACAAAAGTCATATATAATATTAATGCATGCAATAAGGAAAGGTTGCTCAAAAGATATATATTGTTATCTTCTTACTATACCAATCCCTATAATAGTTATAACCAAATATACAATATACACATGTACCTTCAAATGCAATATTACAACATTATAGATAATAAATGAAAATATCCCTCAATATGTTTTATAACAAAAATTCCTTACTAACCTACCTATAAGTATTAGAGGTTTTACTACATAAGTGATCAACTTATGAGCCACATGCTAAAATCATTGCTTATTCAAGTAAAATCATTGATATATTAAATGATTAATATAAATCCATTATTTCTATCCATTAAAATAATAAAAGTTCATGTAAATATATTTTTCATGATACTTATCTAGAGACCTTAAAATAAGAAATCCATCTATATTACCTAATTAGGTTTGTTCATGTATAAATCTAATTAGAAACAACATAATTTGTTAAAATAGAATTGGTTTAATGTAGTGTTATAACAAAAATACAAAATCCAAAATTAAAATGCATTTCTCACTATATATCAGGCCATTTAAATTATATATTTAATTATAAATCCTTTCTCTGGACTAAAAGTTATAAATTTTCATATAATTTCATTTTTCAAGATACTTATTCAGAAACCTTAATAAATTTTCATAACCTTTATGATGCCATTATGAAATTTCCTAGTTTATTATTAAATGGTTCACATGGAAAAAAATATATATTGCTAATGCATTGAAACTTAAAATAAAATGATTATGTATGTACCTATTATATCATGGATTTCAACATGAAGAGTGACATAAACACATACAAGATAACTTCATTCTCCATAGCCAATATCACCACTTGAGACATCCTACAATGGAGTATACCAAACCTTTAAGTAAGTTTCATAACATCAAATTTCACGGGTGAATACCATGGTCTTGAAAACTATCTATGGTTTAACCTTAAATGACCTTCATCACAAAAAATGCCATGGGCCACCCGACCATACAATGAGTGTGAAAACTATATATGGTGAAAAAATTTCCTCTTTGCTTGAAAATAGACAAATAAGATTCCTTGTGTGATAATGTTGTGGTTATTTAAACCCATAAATAATAAGAGAGTTTTGAAAGTAGGCAAATATGATTCCTTATGAGATAAACGTTGTGGCTATTTATACTAAAAAATAAGAATAGGGTTTTAAAATAAGGTGAAACACGAGACATTTAAATAATATAAAATATTCACCAACTTCAAAATATTATTTTAAAAATTCACCTTTTGGCTATATTTCGCCCCTAAAAATAAACTTGGATACTTAAAAGGCCTAATGTTAGGTGATACACTTCTAGGTTGCAAATGGATAACATGGTCATGATCTTGAGAAAGTGTATGATCCTTAGGCATATCTCCAAATACCTTGTAATGATTGTTGATAAATCTTTGAAGACCCAATGGAGTAGAGGATATAGATGTTTGAACATCCAATGAGCACAATTGTATAATTACACCAAAATGTCCCTTTTTGAGTAATTTTTCCATGTTGTTAGAATGGACTTAATTGGATAACCTTGAGCTCAATTTCCTTTCCTTCTAAGGAAAATATCATGAAAAGTTATTAAAAATTAAGGGTCATTATTCCTAATGATTATAACCATTGAACCCTAATACAATATCATCACCACCCATTTTAATTGTAATAATGGAGTGATCCAATAAGTACTCCCCCATATTCAAATTAATATTATGGCACTTCCATAGACATTAAGGTACCTCTATTTACAATCATTACTTGGAATTATAGTGTAGGAATTATAAATCAATTGAGGAGTTTTGCTATCGCAATTGATAAAGTTACGAGAACTACCTAAATCAATCAACACTATTACCTTTTTTATTTTTGATATATCATTCTATATTGACGTTTTGTAGAGCACTGATGTCAAACAACGCATACAAGATATTGTTGGAGAAATCACATATAACTCTAACTCTTGTGGTGGTTCCAATTCTTATTCTTCTTCCTCATCATAGTTTAAGTAGAATAACTTCTTCTCAGTACATTTATGCCCCTTATTGTACTTGTTGTCACAATTGAAACATAGTCCCTTTTCTCTTCCTTCATCCATTTGTTAAGGTGTCAACCTTGTTGGTTAAGTGAAGTTAGGAGGGGGACCATGATGTTCTCTATAGAATAGGCATAGGTCCAAACAAATCCCATGCATAATATCCATGATCCATTTTCCCCTCGTAGCACTAGACGGTAATCTCATTCAATTTAGTTTACCATATACACAATATTCATAGAAATTTAAAAATCAAAACAATCAATTATAACTTCAACCATGTCATTATTACTCAAAGAACAAAGGCCCTCTCTCTGATATGTCCCATTCTCTAATGCTAGAGCATTGTCTTCCGTATAAGAATATTACAATTTTTGTCAATTTCATTCTTAGGAACAATGGAGATATTACACAAATCAATAACAGTGTTTCCAAACAACTAGTACAAAGTTTTAATCTAAACTCCAAAAATGAAACTATTGCTCGTTGAACCATATTGTAAGTACCATTCTCAAATATCATCTACACGCCTACATCACTAATATTACTCACATATATTAGGTTTCTAACCAATCCTAAAATATGCAAAACACTGAGAAGGATCATTAGAGAAATTTTGAGGTAAAAAATGGACCTCAAAACAAAAAATTATAAACAACATCAAATTTATAAGAACCAATAATATTCAATATGGTGATTTCAATCATGGGGGGTGATTGACCATTTTTGGAGTAAGAAAAGTAAAAATATTACAAAATAAAAAACAACTTTTCAACTCGTATTTTTAACCTATATCCCTATTGTTTTACTCCAATTTAGAGCGGGATCACTTGTTGGATGTGGAATTTAGTTCCTAATCCAAAGAGCACCCATGTTGAATACATTATATGGACCTTTCTAAACGAAAAATGAGAAATACATGAAAAAACATGATTCCAATAGCGTTTTTTCATGTATTTCTCATTTTTCATGTCCATAGAATGTATTCAACATGGGTACTCTTTGGATTAGGAATTAAATTCCACATCCAATGAGTTCTCTCACTCTAAATTTGAGTAGAACAATAGGGAGATAAGTTGAAAATATGAGTTGAAAAAGTAGTTTTTTCTTTTTTTCTCTCTAAATTTTGATGATGTAATCTATTCTTATTTTATTGTTTCCACTATTATCTTATAATATTCCTTAGGAGGCCCATTTTAGAACTCAAAATTTCTCTAATGATTAACTATTCCATCTTTAAGCAACAATTGGACCCTTCCATGTCCTATGGTTTTGGATATTGAGCCATCTCTCAGACAAAAATTATTGCCATATTACTTTTCAATTCACAAAACCACTCCCTGAAAGAAGTCATGTGAAAAAATGCACCTAAGTTGATCAATGATATATCAATATTTGAATGTATATTTGTAGATGTCATGTACACATCCCCTCCTTTCAAGGGGGCCTTCCCTTCGACGGAGCATCATCATATCCCTTGCTTTTATCAACAACATTTCTTATAATGACCATCTTTATCACATTTCCAACATTTCCAATAGATTCTCTTGGAGACTTATATCTACCGTGTTAGTTTTGTAGCATCGGACAACTATTCTAGTCTCGACTATGGTCAGAGAGACTAAGAAACACTACATCTCCAAAACTCAAAAAAAAAAAAATAATAATAATAATTCAAAAGAAATTTCCTAGAGATGACTCCATTAAGTTAATTAATCAATAATTAAATATATCCTAAGTCTAACATAGGAAAAGTGATTAATTAACATTAATTAATTAAGAAATGTGAGAATTATCTAAAAAATCACATGGATTGAGTTGGAGATGATCTTAGTTGTTCATGGGGATCTAATCATGGTCATTGGTTCATCAACAAAATATTATAATAACAATTTGATGGGGGGATGGAAAAAAACACTTGAGGGGTCTAGTTCCTTAGCAGATCGAGCTATCTAGTTACAAAAGTCATGCAAGGAAGAAGAGTTCGAGTGAAAAGGGAGGAAAAGACATAGAGGGATTACAAGTTGATTCCATAGAATTTTACAGTTTCAGAGAGGCAACAATAAATAGGTTGAGTTATTCCACTAGAGGATGTGCAAGAAGCTTCAGTGAAGCAATTCGATTTGGCTAAGCAGGGGGTCAAACATCGGGAAATTTTCTACAGGGCTACAGGATCGCTTCTAGTAGCAACAATAGGTATAACAACTTGATCAGAGGAAGATTTAGGAAAGCATTATGCAAAGGCCTGCACAATGTTTTTGAGGGCCAGATTTTCTAAGGAAATTTGTGTTAGGATTTCTCATGGAGAGATATAAAATTATCTCTAATAATTTTGGCCATATTTTTTGGATTTGCCTGTGTTCATCCAAATCCAATTTTCTCTTCTAGGATGGCCAGCACCTGATCTCCAATCTGCCAATCTAGCAGTCACTTATGTCCATCAAAGTGATGCACATTAGGCTCAATCCTTCACCCAACCTTCAACTGTTAATGTCAATTTATGATTTCTTGTCAAGGGATAGTTTGGGTGGCCAATGCACTACCCTCCACTAGTCTAATGGCACCCAATCCTCCACTATGAAATATGCTCCTAAGATAGGCTTTCATCTACCAAAAAAATCCCTCCAAATGGCTCTCATAGGTTGCAACCAAAATTGATCCAAAATTGGTCAACACTTGACCCAATACAAGAAAAATATAGCTCCAAGTCTAATGTACAATGTTTGTATGACTGTATCTTGGTAATGGCATGAATGTGACCCACGTTAGCCACACTACACACCCTCACAGTCCCTATTCTAGCTGCGACATTCCTGTACAAGTATCCTCTACCTCCACGCTAATGATATGGGAACTTATTTCCCTCAAACAAACCCATGCAACCCTTCAACAAGGTGTTTAAGGCCTATCCACATCTCCTTCCCATGCTCATGACCTACATAAAACAGTGGAACCCATACACAAAATATGCCACAACGAACCTACGACTTACCTCTCCTTACTTGGCCTTCCTGTAGGTTGAAACAACCCTTCAAACAGTCTTGAAAAGGCTCCCAAACAACCTTCCCTCCTTTGTTGTAGTTCCTTCCTTCCAACGGCCCAAACAGAGGTATCCTTTCTCCCTTAAACGAACTTATTTTCTCTTCTTTGTTGTCTTGCGTTACACCTTTGGATGTACTTCAAATGAACTCTCCTCACCTCCTTTTTATACACTAAAGGAGGGCTCCATTTGGACATCAATATTGGCTTGAAAGACTATCAACAAGCCTTCTTACATAAGGAAAACTTGTACAAAACCCAACAATGGCCTTCAAAAATTATTATCTCATGATCTAGAGCTTTGATTTGAGTGATTCTCGATGTGTTGGATTCACCATGCCATCCTCTATTAGCTCAAATTTTATCATGCCCATATGACTCATGGTTTTGGCCTAACTCCTTTGGGTACAAAACCCCAACCTTGGGTTCCAATCTTGCAAATGAATTTTGTGGCACTTCACCCTCCAAACCCCAAACCCTAGGGCTTGGAGTACCTCCCAAGCTACTCAAAAATAAACAATCCCTCTTAGCGATGGAGGTACTTCCAAGGCTAGGAAGTAAGTCATCATCAACATCACTACTCGCAACACTTGCCCAACTCTTGGCGCTCACCACTGCAACAATCCCTGTAGTATGAACTACACCACTCTTGGAAGTGTCACTATCACTGGAAACATCCTACTTCTTCTTCTTCTCATGTATCGATTTCCAATCCTTCCATGATTCCTTCTTGGAAGATGTGGAAGCACCCTTGATCCCCACTAACCATGCGCTCTTCTTAGGCTGTAAAGTCTCCCTTTGAATCTGCAAGCTCCCACTAGAACTTGACTCCCTCTGAGCCTCTAAAACCTAGACCTTCTTCTTTGGAATGTGTACCTGTACCTCTGAAACCTGCACCCGTAACTGCTTCTCTAGAACCTACACCTACTCCTTCTACTTCTTCTTCTTCTTCCCATGATCCATAGGCTTCACTATCAACCTATATAGACGATGCTCTCTAACTCCAAGCACAACACATGCAGAGCTAGAGCCTCTGAGCTTGAGTCTTTCCTTCCCATCCTGGAAAAAGAACTCATACCTCTTCTTCTCGATCATTGAGACAAATATCACACTATATTTTAGTCCCAGTATAAATAGTACATCTTGGACTCACATCACCTATCCTATACCCATTCTAAATGGCACAACTCCTGATCCTTAGATATTCTTTTGACTTTTGTCACCCAACACAATGTGCAACTTCGAGTACCATTCAGCTAGAGTCTCAAAAACCTTTTGTGACCCTGTCATATGTTTTGATGCACCACTGTCAACATACCATCCATCCTCATTGATAGTACCCTATTAGAAATGAGAGATCATAGCAAATTCCTCCTCCTCCAATCTCCTAGTTGTGAAAATTTTGAGACCCAAATTTCTACTGCAGTAACTTATTAAATTTCTTATATTTGTTAAATCACTGAACACATTATTTACTGCATCTTATAGAAAATACCAAAACTAATACACTGCAATATTCACCAATGTAAATTAAATTCGGAAACAAGAAACTAGACAAGAAAGAAATACACAATACATGACATTGTTATTTTTGGACAAATGTCCTCAGAAAATCCTAATGCGGGAAAATTGGTGCAACAATTGAGGGTTTGTATAAGCAGTAGTTTTCTGAATACAACCTTTGGATGCCTTATTGGCTATCCAACATATGGAATCTAACTGGCATAAGATTAGTGATAAATACCTCACACTATCACTGGAAATCCGACATTGATCCAGGCCTTGGATAGTTGGCCCTACACTGCCTCTGCGCAGCTACTACGTCAGCCTATGCAGATCTGCATTCACCTCTCTAGGGATATGTGTCACCTCTTTCTAGATCTCCTGCTATCTAAAGTTTCATTTCTCTATCTCTCCGGTCTCACACCATGACTTTTGTCTCAGGAACTCGACTTCGCAGCTGAATTTCAGACTTTCTCTGAAGCTCTACACTTCCTCTACGTGAGGTTACGCTACCTATTTTGGGTCTCTCTCTGCCTCCTCTGTGATGCATTCCTGGATCAAGAAACTCTCCAACCAGAACTATCCCTACCCCTCACAACAATAAATCACTTCGATCTTCTCTCTAGCAACTGTTACGCCGCCCTCTCTAAGAAATTCAATCTCTTGATCTCTCTCCAATGTTTTTTTCAAATTCCCATTGAATTCCTTCTTATAATCCTCCAGTTGAGTAATCAATAGCCCACATTATATTATAATCATTGGCTCAGATCATTTGGACTCGATCTCCATATTCTTCTAGAAGTTTCACCCTCAATTTGATTAATACCCTTTAATTATTTTAATTTCTTAAGTTTAGACTTAGGCATCCATTACAAATAATTAATTATTTTAATAAAACTATCTCCTGGTGGAATTTCCCAAAACTATTTATGGGTATTGTGGAATACATGTGTCTTAGCTTCACTACAAATTTTGAGGCTTAAATCACATCTGATGCTACCATAAATCAACACTCCCTCTTAGCGAGGAATGTGCTCCAGTAATGCAACCTATTGAAGCATCACCCAGACACTGTAACATCTTGCTCTGCATTGCCAATTTCTAACACCACTGCCCATCAACTACTGCAAAAATGCTGCATCTGTAATGCTGCTGACCCTACCACTACCAACATTTCATTTATACTGGAACCCTCATAATTTTTGCATATGTGCTACTACTGTCATTGCCACTACCAACACTACATCTGCACTGCATCCTTCTCCAATTGCTACTACTACTGCATCAGCAATGGAAAAGAATCCAAAATTACTGAACATGTGTTCAACATGATGCATCTGTTTCTGGATTTCTAACTGTTGCTAGTCTCTGCAGTGACCCTCTGAAGCCTTTGTGTTATTGCTGACTCTGCATTGTGCCAACTACACTGCGACCAATTATGCTCTGTTTTGTTGAGCCTCTGGTGCTCCTAGCCACTACAACTATCACTCCTACACTCCTCTGCACCAACTAACATTGGTCCATCCTACTACTTATGATCTGGGCTCCCGTAGAAAGGTATTGATCCGAGAGGTGGAATCCTTAAGGATCCTGCCCATCTGCATTTCTTTTGAACTACAATACCAAATTACCCCACCTCTCCCCTGGAGGTATCTGGGAAACTATGGAAAACTCCTCCTCCTCGATCTTTGCAAATGCAACCTTCAAATCATGCTTCTCATCCTTGTCCTTCTCCTTGAGAGGAAACTATGTAGCGTAGTGACCAAATTCACCACACCAGAATCACTTGATATTTGAGACATCCTTCTTACACCTCCACTGATCCTACTACCCCTTGGATGCAAGGGATCCATTTTATTCCTCCTCCTTGGGCTTCGTCCCACTGCTACTGTTTCTATCAATTTTTCACTTGACTAAGTCTTCTCTCATCTCTTCTTGCTTAAGAGAGGCCCACATTCCTTCCCAATCTAAAAATCTCTCTGCACCCAAGATGCTCTAGAGAAATACTTTCCTTTCTTTTGAAGCATAATTTAGAGCTATTTATGGGTATTGTGGAATAAATGTTTTTTAGCCTCACTACAAATTTTGAGGCTTAGAGCACATCCGATGCTACCAAAATCAACACTTCCTATTAGAGAGGAATGTGCTCTAGTAATGCAACTTGTTGAAGCATCACTTGAACTCTGGAACATCTCCCTCTGCACTTCTAATGTATGACATCATTGCCCATCAACTATTGCGTAAATGTTGCATTTGTAATTCTACTAACCCTACCATTGCCAACATTGCATCTATTCTATAACCCTCATAAGTTCTACATCTGTGCTACTACTGGCATTACCACTACCAACATTGCATATCCACTGCAACCTTCTCCAACTTATGTTGCTACTACATCAGCAATGGAAAAGCATCTAAAATTACTGAACATGTGTTCAACATGATGCATCTTTTGCTAGAGTTCTAACTTCTACTAGTCTCTGTGCTGACCCTTTGAAGCCTTTGCGCTGCTTCTAACTCCGCATTGTACCAACTACGTTGATGCCAATTATGCTTTGCGATAGTAAGCCTTTGGTGCTCCTAGCCACTGCAACTGTCACTTCTTCACTCCTCTGCACCAACTGATAATGGTCCATCTTGCTACTTCTGATCTGGGCTCCTGTAATAAGGTATTCATCCGAGAGGTGGACTCCTCAAGGATCCTACCCATATGCATTTCTTTCGAACTACAATGCCAGATCACCCCACCTCTCCCATGGAAGTTTTTGGGAAACCATGGCAAACTCCTCCTCCTCGATCTTTACAGATGCAACCTTTGAATCATGCTTATCATCCTTGCCCTTCTTCTTGAGAGGACACTGTGTAGCGTAGTGACCAAATTCACCACATTGGAAGCACTTGATATTAGATATGTCCTTCTTTTGCCTCCACTACTCCTGTTTCCCCTTGGATGCAAGGGCTCCATTTTCTTCCTCCTCCTTGGGCTTCGTCCCACTACTGTTTCTATTATCAATTTTACACTTGACTAAGTCTCTCCTCATCTCTTCCTGCTAAAGAGCAACCCACAATCCATCCCAATATGAAAATCTCTCTTTTCCAAGGATGCATTGGAAAAATACTTGTCATTCTTCTGAAGCTATCAATGAGTCTTGGATTTCCTTAAGCTTCGTTAGGAACAGATCAATGCATCCCCCCTTCTACATCTGCATGGATCTCATCTTTTGCTCCAAGTACATCTTCTAATTCTTGGAAGACCCTTTGTATAGCATAGCTAATGATTCCCACATCTGTCAGGCAATATCCTTTCCAGAAATGTGACACACTACATGATCTCTCACTTTGTCGAGGATTAATTGCTTGGCATTTGCCATCTCACCCTTGTACTTCTTGAGTGGATCTGGATTTGCAGGTACAACTACCACACTATCGACATAGGTTTTGAGATCATGCGCATCCAGAATACATGAGATCCTTGCCTTCCATATCACATAGTTTTATGCACCATCCAACTGATCCTGCTCTCTTAACCCACTAGCTGCCATCTCTTCCAATGAAATGTTGAACTACCCCCTCTCCCCTCTACGCCACACTAGGTTAGGCTATGCACTACCTGTTGGAGTTAGTAGATTTTCTATTCTCTGCTGCTGCTCAGCAATAAAGAAATCAAATTCCCTCGCTGGGAATTCTCTGAGGAAGAGATTCCCTCAACAAAGTCTCCTTCTTCCTTTTAACGCTTTTATGTCCCAGCAACTATTCCAAAAAATTGTGTCTCACCAGAAAAGTGCTTTCCCTCTGGGGATTCGATTCGCTTCCTATGAAACACTTTGACTTCCCTTCTTCTCTTCAACATTGGGAACTTCTAGCTCTTCTCCCTTGCTCTACCTGCACTTTGATACCATGTGAAATTTTGGAGACCCAAATTTCTACTGCAACAACTCATTAACTTTATTTTATTTGTTCAATTACTGAACAAATTATTTACTGCATCCTACAACAAATACTGAAACTAATACATTACATTCTTCACCAATTTAAATTAAATGCATAAACAAGAAACTAAGCAAGAAATAAATACACAACACATGACACTGTTATTTTTGGACAATGTCCCCGGAAAATCCCAATGCGTGAAAAATGGTGCAGTAGCTGAGGGTTTGTATTATTAAGTAGTAGTTTTTTGAATACAATCTTTGGATGCCTTCCTAGCTATCCAATACAGAGAATATGACTGGCAGAATATTAGTAAGAAATACCTCACACTATCATCGGCAATCTAGCACCGATCCAGACCCTAGATAGTTGGACCCAAGATGGCTTTTAGTAGCTATCGTGTCAGCCTACACAGTTCTACGTCAACTTCTTTGGGGATCTATGTCACCTCTTCCCATATCTCCCGTTTTCTGGAGCTTTGTTCCTCTACCTCTTTGGTCTCACACCCCGGCTTCTGGCTCAGGAACTCGACTTCCCAAGCTGCCTCTACAGGAGCTTACGTTGCCCAACATGGCCTTTGTGCTACCTCTTCTATATCTCTCTCTATCTCCTCTGCAATGTATTCCCGGATTAGGAAACTCTCCAACTGAAACTATCCCTGCCCCTTACTGCAAGAAATAACTTCGATCTTTTCTCTAAATACTGTTGCACTACCCTCTTTGAGAAATTCGATCTCTTGATCTCTCTACGTTGATTTTTCCAAATTCCCATCAATGTCCTTCTTATAATCCTCTATTTGAGTAATCAACAACCCAAACTAGATTCTAATCAATGGCTCAAATCATTTGGACTTGATCTATGTCTTCTTCTAGAAGTTTCACCCTCAGTTTGAATAATACCATTAAATTATTTTAATTTCCTAAGTTTAGACTTAGGCATCCATTAAAAATAATTAATTATATTAATAACATGGTCTTTGGGTGGAATTTCCCAAAACGATTTATAGGTATTGTGGAATACATGTGTCCTAGCCTCCCTGCAAACTGAGGCTTATAAAACATCTGATGCTACCAAAAATCAACACTAGTTAGAGTATCTATCTCAGTAGAAGTGGCAACACTAACAACCTGTTTCCCTTTCTTCTTCTCGTCATCTCCCTTTTTCTTCATCGGACATCTCAAAGAAAAATGACCCATCTCTCCATAGTTGAAACACTTGACTTTATTCAAGTCCTTCTTGTTCTTACCCTTCATTCATGCTGCAAGTGCCATGTCATCATCTGAAGCCCTCTTCTTTGAATGAAGATCCTCATCTCACAACTCTTCCTGAATGAAGTCATCCCAAAACTTATTCTAGCCTGGAAACTTCTCTCTGGCAATGATCCCCTTTATGAAGGGTTTCTATTCCTCGGTAAACCCTTTCAAAACAATCCTCACCATATCAAAATCTTAAATAGTCACACCAATGAAAACAAGCTCATCTTTGACCTGAGACAATCTCGTGAGATATGAATTCACTCCTTCACCCTGTATCATCTTGGTAGACTTCAGCTTATCCTCCAATACCAGTACCTAGTTCTCATTCTAATTCTATAACAAATTCTGAAGAGCTATCCACATCTCATTTGTTGTGTTCTTCCTAGAAAAATGAGGTATTAGGGGGTCCTTCACACCATCTATGATGATCAATATCGCCCTCGTATCTAAATCCTCGTACACTTCCAGCTCCTTTGGTTCAGTTGGCTTCTTGATGGATTTCTCAGTGAACTCCCAGATCCTGTTGACCTGCAAGACCAACTTGATCCTTTCCATCCATGGACTATATTTGGAAAACCCCTCTAGCCTGTCCTCGTACCAGATACTAGCCTGCAACTTCAACATTGTAGTGAGCCCTTCACCTACAATGTGACCAACTCCCTCTTAAGTTGTACTTCATTGTGCACACTCTGATTCACTATCTTCCAAAGTAGCTCATACATGCTCTAATACCATGTTCAATTTCCATGATCTTGGGTCTAGGATAAAATCTTAGAAACTCTAAGGCTACTAAAACAAGAATCTCAACAGAACTACTTTGCATAAAATAATAATATAAAGCAAGAAATCAAATGCACAAGTATAGATAAATTTTTACAAAATATTGTATAAATATGTACAACAACCCAGTGTTTGTTATATTAAACCAATTGAGTAATACAATAGTCGATGGTTTCCATAAAAATGATACAAGGTAAAATGATAATCCCACTACAGTTATATGCCATATATCGTCCTATCAATCCTTTGCTTCCATTCTACTCTCTAGTTACCCCTTAGTTCATAAAGAGACAACATAGAGATTCTCCAAGATGGCTTCCACCTATCGCTGTTGCAAGTCACTTATGCTACAATGAACATAGGCCAATCCAATGTGTTCTTCTAGGTTGGCCAACACCTAAGCTCCAATATTCCAATCTAGCAGTCATTTTCATCCATCAAAGTGTTGCACATTAGGCTCAATCCTTCACCCAAACTTCAACTGTCAATGTCACTTTATGACTACTTGTCAAGGGCTACTTTGGGTATCCAACATGCTTCCCTCCACTAGTCCATTGGCACCCAGTCTTCCACTATCAAATATGATCCTAGGATGGGCTTTCATCCACAAATACAAGTTGTCCAAATGGCTCCCATAGGATGCAACCAAAACTGATCCAAAATCAGTCAACATTTGACCCAATGCAAGACTCTAGCTCCAAGTATGATGTACAACTATTGTATGACTATATCCTAGCTAGGGCATGACTGTGACCCATGTCAAACCTACTACACACCCTCACAATCCCTTTTCTAGTTGCAGCCTTCCTGTATAAGTATTCTCTACCTTCACGATGATCATTTGGGAACTTATTTCCCTCAAACAAACCCACACATCCACTCCAACAAGGTGTTTAAGGCGTGCGGTCTATCCATACCTTCTTCCTATGCTCACGGCCTACATAAAACAATGGAGCCCATACACAAAATATGCCACAATAGACCTGCGACTTACCGCTCCTTAATCAACCTTCCTGTAGGTTGAAACAACCGTTCAAACAATCTTAAAAAGGCTCCCAAACAACCTTCCCTCCTTTGTTGAAGTTCCTTCCTTCCTACAGCCCAAACAGAGGTACCCTTTCTCCCTTAAACAAGCTTCTTTTCTCTCCTTTGTTGTCTTGAATTGCACCTTTAGATGTGCTTCAAATGGACTCTCCTTACCTCCTTTTTATACACTAAAGGAGGGTTCCATTTGGACATCAATATTGGCTTGAAAAACTGTCAAAAAGCCTTCCTCCACTAGTCCTACTTGTACAAAACCCAACAATGACCTTCAAAAATTATTATCTCATGATCTAGAGCTCTAATTTGAGTGATTCTCGATGCATTGGATTCACCACACCATCCTCTATCACCTCAAATTTTCTCATGCCCATATGAATCATGGTTTTGGCCTAAATCCTTTAGTTACAAAACCCCAACCTTAGGTTCCAAGTCCACAAATGAATTTTGTGGCTTTTCACCCTCCAAACCTCGAACCTTAGGGCTTGTAGCACCTCCCAATCTACTCAAAAATAAAGATCATCATGGATCATTACCCTTTCTACAGCTGACCATAGTATTCAATAGTAGCGTGATTAGTGTCATCATGAAGCAGTCATTTCTTAAGGGATAGTTGCAGTACTAGTTGCAATCAGATGTTGATGGGCACAGTGAAATTTTAGTGTAAACAGTTGCAAATGGTAGTTGCAGTTAGAGACTCGGGAGACAATTGAAAATCCAGTACAAAGACATAGTGGATCCATAGTTTTAGTTCTCAGTTGTAGCAGTAGCATCAACATGAGACCATTTGTAGCACAAAGCAAAGTTGGCAGAAATACATGGTGTACATTGTAGTGTCAGAAACAACTCAGATGCAAGTTGGTTCTGTCAGTGCTTGAAATTTCACCTCAGGCTGAAAAAGGCAAACCTCAAGGCAACATCAAACCTTTTAGCCTCGTAGCTAGCCCTACGGGGCAGGAGAAGGCTCTCTCCAGTCTCTCTCGTAAAATATTCAATGGATGAGATGACCAATAAGGTAACACTGATATTAGGCTAGTAAACTGATTAGAAGGATTGATTTTGAAATTTTTGGGCTTTTGGTGGCAAATTGAGGAAGTGGCAATTTTGGGTGTGGGGATTTGACACAGTTTCTGCAGGGGGTTCTTTGGGGTGAGATAGGAGACCGTATTGATGCCTTTAGCTGAGGTGAATGGATGAGAAAGACAAGTGAGGAGCTAAGGAGGGCAAACAATAACTTTGAATCCTCCTTAAACAGTAGAAAACATTGAAATTAAACAAACTTAAAAGTAGAGCATGACAGTCATGAATTCTTACTTTAACACTTCGTTTGTTTAATATGCAGAAGGAAAAGAAAGGAAATGATTCACATAACACACTTACAGGTACATAGAGAAAAACACCATCAATACATGTAACCACAAGAATCCCAAAAAACTGCAAAACCCTGGTCTTCCTTAGCCAAAAATTGCAGAGATATAGTGAAATAATACAATGATAGCTTCTCCCTCAAGAGTCCAACCATGAAAATGAGTATGAAAGTACATAATATAGATGATCTAACCTCTTTCCCTACCTCTAGGAGTCGAGCTCACTATCCTAGGAGCATTTTGAACAACTTCTAAACTAAGCACTACAAAATAGGCAGTCAAAACAACTTGCCTCTATAAACTTGGAAATCAGTTCATGCATTTAATTTTTACCCTTTTACATGAATGAATATTCTAGAAGTGTTAAACAAGAGTAAAAGTGTCTTAGATTTTCCATAATTACATCAAAGATAATCATTTTTCACCCCAAAAAGTCAAACTGAAGCCAAACTGCGTTTTCTGGGCTGAACTGGTCAAATCTGGCAAAATTTCCTCAACGGGTCGCACACCTTTTCTCAACTGGTCTCACACTTTTGCAGCTCAAAATCACTGAAATTCCGCTCCTTTCGCCTATCACTCTCTCAAACTCTCTCTTGCAAGCTTTTCAAATGCACAATGAGAGTGAAAGGAGGGCACATATCTTTTATAAACTTCATTTGAAAAAATTTCATCCATAAACCCACTTTATAAGGTTTCTTTTTTACACTTTTTTTAAAAACACTGATTTTGGTTTCCTTTATCCTGAATTTGACTTTTTGAGTGCTTGACTTGATTCTTTTTGGAGGTAGATCACTGCAAGAACCTGGCAAGGGGACAGGGTTGCAGTTTGTCTTTCTTGAAAACTTTGAAATTTCATCCATTTATTTACAAAACTGAGAAAATGACCTTGGGCTTTAAAAAACAGAGTTTTTAAATCCAAGGTAAAAATTGACTGTACAAGATAAAAATATTGAAGAAACATGTTAACTAACCTCCCTCTGGCTTGCTGAGTACTCATGGATTTTCAGAGATATGACCTTGCAGAGACAAATGACCAAAACCCTAGATCTAGGAATTTGACAATAAGACACATCAAGACAAGCTTGAAAAACTGTAATAACTGATATGACCTGATCCAGCAAAGCCAAGAGGGGCACAAAGACCAGCTCCTCCATTAGGTTTATGGCATGCCTAACGGGATGCAAAATTTGACACTGATGAGACACCTACTAATGCAAATGCAAAGAGCTTTTTGATCACTGATGGAGGGCTTTTCAACACTGACACTAACAAGTTCAACGCAAAGGGGAAGATGAATCAAAGTTGTGCAATGGCTTGGTGGGTAGTGGCAGATTGTCACATTTTTTAGACATCAACAATGTATATGGGAGAATGCTATGAGACATAGAGAGAACACCTTCCTCGCTAAGAGGGAGTGTTAGTTTTGTATCATCAGACAGGTGTTCTAGTCTCGAATTTGGTCAAAGAGACTAAGAAACACTAGATCTCCAAAACCTAGAAAATGTTTTAGAAGAAAACACCTAGAGATGGCTCAATTTAGTTAATTAAACAATAATTAAATGTTTCCTAAGTATAACTTAGGAGAAGTGATTAATTAACAATAATTAATTGAGAAGTTGAGAATTCTCTAGAAATTCACATAGATCAAGTTCAAGATGATATTAGTTGTTAATGGGGATCTAATCATGGCCATTGGTTCACCAATGAGATATTATAAGAGAAACCCGATGGGTGGATGGAAAAAAACACTTGAGGGGTCAATTTCCTTGGTAGATCAAGCTATCAAGTTGTAAAATTCATGTAGGAAAGAAGAGTTTGAGCCAAAAGGGACATAGAGACATAGAAGGAACATAAATAGTGATTTTGGACGAGTTTCTAGTTCTGGAGAGGAAAGAGAAAAGAGGAAAATTTATTCCACTAAAGGATACACAGGGACTGTGCAGGCAGCTTCAATGAGGTAGTTTGATTTGGCTGAGTAGGGGGTTGATTCAGTTTCCGAAGGTCAGGAAAATTTTCCATAGTGATGGAGGATTGCTTCCAGTAGCAGTAGCAAGAAGAACAACTTGATCAGAGGCATATTCAGACTATGTGTGTGAGGGTCTATAAAAGCATTACACAGGGGCCTACACAAGGGTTCTGAGGGCCAATTTTTCTAAGGTAGGTTGTGCTGGGATTTCTCATGGAGAGTGAGAAAATTCTCTTTAATAATTTTTGCCAAATTATTTGTTGAGAATAACCAGTTTGGCATCCATATTATACATAGATTTTCATAGCGACATAATAATATTAAAACCTCATTTACCGTATCAGGTTTCCTACATTAGGTTTTTTCGGGGACATTTGTCCAAAAAGTGATTGTGTCAATTTTATTTTGTGTGTGCTATCATTTTCTCAATTTACAATTTATTTCCACAATGTAATTTATCTATGAAAAATTGCAGTGTGATTTATTCCTTGTTTGTCGTAGAAAATAAACTACATAACTAATCAAAGAATAATTTTCCAGTTGTTGCAATTGGAAATTTCACATACCCTAGAAGAATTATTTTTATTTTATGTCTACAAGATGACCTCTAACAAATAAGGCGTCCAACTATATATGGTTTTTCATATTCTCTCTTTTAATAACAAGGATGCATCCACATCATCAAGTTTTAATGTGGTTTTATTACTCCCAACAACTAAAACTTGGCTATCCCATGAATCTAGAAAATAACATGATAGACTAATGCATTTATCTTCTCCAAAAATGTTAATATCGACAAACAACAACATACTTACATAATGTTAAATGCGTTGATTTAGGAATTTACTGGGTAAGTTCCTTATATAGAACACCAAAGGGCACTGCTCACAAACAGATTACAGATCAATACACCAGTATTCTTGACGTGGTTAAAACCCTCAAAGAGGGAAACAATCCATGGCCTGAGCCAACACGACCACTTCAGGCAATTTATTAATAAAATAATGAAAAGTTACATAAGCTTCTCTCATAAACGGTCACCTTACAAATGACCCTCCATTCTCTTTAAATAGAGATCATGGACCAATCAGTTGTTAAACCATAGATCAAGTGTCAGTAATACCAAGGAGAGAATGAACCGTCAAATCACTTCATGTTTAAAACATATCACAACGATTAGATTGTAAGTTACAAAATTACATACTAAAGAAACACACTTTACGCAACTCTATAATAGACCAAGTTAATCTTAATTATTTCCTATGTGTCAGAATATCCTAACATCCCCCCTTAAGAACAACTTGGGATAGGATTGAAGGATGTACAGATATGACACAATAGGAGAAGGAAGGAGGAATTAGAGCCTATCCCCCCTTAGTGGCGACTTCCTGAACTCCAACCACAAATCAAAGTTTAGTAAACTTCACCTCTGTGAGAGCCTTTGTAAAGATGTCTGCAACTTGACCATCGGTTGAACAATATTGCACTTCAAGAACATGGTCATGAATGAGCTTTTTGACGAAGTGCATGTGTAGTTCAATGTGTTTTTTGTGCTGATGTTGGACTAGATCTTTGCATAGTTGAATGTCGCTTTGATTATCACACCAAAGTGTAGTCGGATGTTGCTGCTGAAATCCAAACTCTGACAGGATCTTACGAAGCCATAGGGCTTCCTTACTCACTTCTATTGTTCCACGATACTCTGCTTCTACTAAAGAAAGAGAAATGACACTTTTTTTCTTGCAAGCCCATGTAATAGGTTTAGAACCAAGAGTGAAGACATAACCTGCAGTAGAATTATGATCATCAAGGTCACCAGCCCAATCAGAATCAATGAAACTAGCCAATAGAGAAGATGCTTCTACAATGTAATGAATCCCAAACTAAATTGTACCTCAAACATAATGAAGTATTATTTTAGCTGCTTTCCAATTTCTTTCATTTGGGTTTTTCATAAACCAAGAAATAAGGCCAACAACAAAGGAAAGTTAAGGACGAGTATGGATCAGATACAAAAGTTTTCCTACAAGATGACGATATAAGGTAGCGTCAACTTCAGGGAAAGTACAAGTGGCTGAAATTTTGGCTCCAGACTGAAAGGGAGAAGGGGTTGGCTTACAGTCTTCCATGTGAAAATGGCGTAGAATATCACAGGCATACTGGACTAGGAAAGGGAAATACCTTCCTTGGTTTGCAAGACTTGAAGACCAAGAAAATAATACAAGTGTCTTAAGTCTGTCATTTCAAACTTCTTTTTAAGGTTGGATTTCACATGGTTTATAAGGTTGGGATCACTACCAATAAGGATAAAATCATCAACATAAAGAACAAGAATGATAAGAGACTTATCCACTTTCTTGGTGTAGACAGTATTGTCAGAATGACACCTAGGAAAGCTATTATCTAAAAGAAAGCTATCCATTTTGGCATACCAAGCTCGAGGGGCTTGCTTGAGACCATAAAGGGATTTCTTAATCTAACATACAAGGCTGGAGTCTATTTGTATATGGCCAGAAGGTTGTTCCATATAGATTTCTTCATGCAATTCCCTATGCAAGAAGGTGGATTTAACATCCATCTGATGGACTTCCCATTTGAAAGAGGGAACAAGGGAAAGCACAAGGTAGATAGAGTTCATTTTTGCAAGAGGGGAGAAGGTTTCAGTATAGTCAATGCCTTCAACTTGTGAAAAACCCTTAGCAACAAGATGAGCTTTATGTTTATCAAATTTTCCATCTGGTCCAAACTTTGTTCTGTAAACCCATTTGCATCTAACAAGTCTCCATCCCTTTTGAAGAGGAACAAGATCCATCAATTCATAGATGCATCCCAATCTGGATGGCCTGAAGCTTCTGCAAAGGTGTTAAGATAACAATTTGTTGAAGCTTGAGCTAGTAAAGAAGAGGCTCTATCGAATTGAGAACATGTACATCGTTGATTTATAAGATCACCTGCAAGAGAACCTACTGCATCCCGAGTAGCATGGACACATTTTAGAAGCTAAAGAGATGAAGGAGGATCCTCAGAAGGTGGGGGAGGATTGTCATCCTCGTTTTCATCATTTGGAGAAGAAATATTTTCAGAGGTAGAAGGGATAGAGAGAGGTGGCACATCCGCTAAACTAGGCTCGTAGGGTGATATATTTTCAGCAAACCTTACATCTCTTCTAATGATAAAATTTTTGGAATTAGGTGAAAAATGTCTATATCCTTTGACATCTTTAGAATATCCAACAAAAATACATTTTTCACTCTTAGGTTCTAAGGTTTTGTGTTTCTCATCGGGAATATGGGCTCATGCTTCACTTTCAAAAACACTAAAGTGACTTACATTTGGTTTAATTGAGCTCCATGCTTCTTTTGGAGTGATATTCTTTAGAAGCTTAGCAGGAGTGCAATTTAGTATGTAATTTGCACAGTTAATTGCTTCTGGCCAAAAATTAAGACACTCCTTTAGATTGAAGCATACAATTAGCCATTTCCTTTAAGGTGTGGTTCTTCCTTTCAGCTACACCATTTTGTTGTGGAGTATATGGAACGGTCTGTTGCATTTGAATTCCATGCTCAGTGTAAAATTTGATGAATTTTTTGTTAACATATTCTCCGCCATTATCAGATCTTAGCTTAAGAATTTGATGTCTAGATTGCTTTTCAACAAAGGCCTTAAAGGTCAAGAACATGTTAATTACTTCACTCTTGAGTTTTAAGAAGTATAACCAAGTGCATTTGGAGAAATCATCAATGAAAGTTAAGAAATACTTGTATCCAGAGAATGAAACAACTGGAAGTGGACCACATAAATCACTATGCACAAGTTGTAAAGGGGTTGAGGCATGCCAAGAGGCACATTTTTCAAAACTATCTCGATGATGTTTTCCGAGTACACATCCGGAACAATCACCATCTTTGTAAGATATCATAGGAAGACCTGCCACCATATTTTCTTTACATAGATTTTGAAGGGAGCGATCGTTTAAGTGACCAAATAACTCATGCCAAAGTTTGTTCACTTCATCATTATGAGCAACAAATACCAAGGGAAGAGTTGATGACCCAAAGTTGTTAAAATTATACAACCTTGTAGAATCATCAACAATTCCATTAGTTAAAATCTGTTTAGGATCTCTTAGGTCCTTAATTACAACATCATGAGCTAAAAATTCAACAGTTTTACCTTCACTTGAATGAGTGATCTGTTATAATATAGAAGGTTGCAGGATAAGGCTGGAACACATAATACATCATTAAATTTACCATTGTTTAGATGAACAATTCCAGTCCCTACATCACTAAGAGATCTATCATTAGCAACATATATATTTTTGGTGTTACAATCATTTAAAGAAGAAAACATGGCTTTGTTTTTGGGCATATGATATGAAGCTCCAAAATCAATGAGCCACTCATGAGAATGAGAATAAGAAAATACATTTAGTGCATAACCAAACTGATATGATTGACAACCACATGCAGAAAGTTCTATTCCTGAAGATAAAGTTGCAGTTGAAGAGTGCTCCAAATGGATGGTATGCTTCTTCATTGCTGCTTCCAAGGCTTCCATCTTCTTAAATCATTTGGATTCTAAGTGGCCATCTTGTTTACAAAAGTGGTAATGTCTATCAGTGTTCTTCCTTTTCTTTTTATTTGCCTTATCATTTTGTTGAATTATTTTTCATTTTGAGACTAAAATTGCTTAGGAAATTTATTTGGTTTAGGACCATTATTTTTAGGATAATGCTTCTTAGGATTCTTTGAATTTGGTTGTTGCTGGGAAGCTAAGGCTTTCTTAAAAGAGTTTCCAAGATTAAGAAGACCAAGATGTAAGGGTTTTTTGTTCTCTTATTAAAGAATTACAAAAGGCATCAAAAGAGGGGCACTTGTAGTCTTTTCCTTGAGAAATAAAGGCTTCTCTAGTAGAATGGAAGGTGGAAATTGTTGGGCATTGGATAATCCAGCACTCCCCGTGTGTTTCGTGACATGGACTAACCACCTCTCGAGGATCCGTTAACTCTGGCGATACGTCCATTTACTAACACCTGAGGGTTCTGGTGCAACGGCAATCATGATCCCAACAATTGGTATTAGAGCCAAAGGTCTCGAGTTCGAATCACACCCGGCTCGCGCTGGGGGGGATATTGTTGGGCATTGGATAATCCAGTGCTCCATGTGTGTTTCGTGACATGGACTAACCGCCTCTCGAGGATCCGTTAACTCTGGCGATGCGTCTGTTTACTAACAGCTGCAGGTTTTGGTGTAACGGCAATCATGATCCCAACATAAACAAACATAGAGTAGGCTAGTCCCAATTTAGTAAGAATGGAATATATAAGGCTACCATCTTCTTTCTTAAGCTTAACACCTTCCAAGAGAAGTCTAAGGGCCTTGAACTTGGACAAAAAATCTTCAATGGATAAACAATTATTGGGGTCCAACGTAAGCAACTCATTTTCAAGTTGATGGGCTCTAATTTTATTTTTAATTCCAAAAACTTTAGTGAACTATTTCATTGCTTCATTATGGGTATCAAGTTCTACGATATGGAATCTAAGGTCTGAAAAAATAGACATCCCTATCAACCCACATGCTTGATCTTTCCTATTTTCCCATTTGGTTTCCTTATCTTCATCTTTATGTTTAATTTCTTGGACTGAGGCTATCCTGTAAAGACCTTTACTTCTAAGTAAATCCATAATGTAGGACCACTATTGAAAGTAGTTGGTGTTGTTAAGAATAACTTGACATGGACTTTCCATTTTAACAGAAACTGAAGTTATAGATGTTGAAACTAAGTGTTCTAATGGAAATATCTCGAAAAATTAGGCCGATTTAAAAAATGGCTCTGAAAGTGGCTTTCGGATGAAGAAGTTATGGCTTTTTGAAGAAAAGTTGTTGAAGATGCTGACGAAGTGCGTGAATGTGCGAAAATGAATGATAATGTTATATTTAAAAAAAATCTCCCCACCCCCTGTTGCCCCCTTTCCAAAATTAATCTAATTAACTCACTTAAAAATATATATATATATATTTTATGTGACCCACTTTTATAAATAAGTGAAAGTCACTTTTACAATGGTACTTTATGAGCTACTCACTAAATTGTAACTTAAATAAAAGATAAAGAGACTTTGTAATTATAAGTGACTCACTTTTTATAATGGATGAGAACACTTTTACATAAAGTAACTTTAAATCATAAGTTACATGTGCTTTTTGAAAAGTAACTCAACAAAAAGAAAGACTTGAACCCAAGACATCTATTCTCATAAAGTTACTTTGGACCAATTGAGCTAGATTAAAAGGTTAGAAATTTTTTGAATAGAGAAAGGGATTTTTCTTTTAGAAGTCACTGAAGCTTTGGGGTGTGTGCTTACTTGAAAAAACTCTTTTTGCCTACAAATCAAAAAACCACAAAACCCAACACGGACATGAAAAAAAAAAAAAACCTTATGACTTGAAGTTAACATTTGCTAGAAACTAAATATTTTCCTCAATGTTTCTAATTTTCCGAGATCACAGTGTGGCGTGGCAGAAAAGAGCATACGTGTGAGGAATATCCTTCCTTTTTGTTTTTGATTTGCCCAGATCGCATAGAGTTGCAAGCCAAAGAGCATACGCAAAAATGAAATGTATAGATTCAATAATAAAAAGTAGAGAGATAAATAAATTGAAATAAACATAAAGATAAATAACCAAAACTGCAAATAAAGATTGTATACCTCAAGATCTTAAAAATGGCATAGCTAGAGCTACCAAAAACCTTTTCGCGTGAAATGAAAAGGGGTTCCTCACTGGAACAGATGCTCCTAACACAGTAGAGTAGTCCTCTCAGGCCGAAAGTGGTCAGAAACAATAGACTAGGACACAACATTCGGATGCAGTTGCATCGGCTTCAGATTTGGATCACCAACGGATGTGGCCCTCAAATAGTTCTGATACCATGTAGGAATTTACATGGTAAGTTCCTCAGATAGAACATGAAAGGACACTGCTCAAATCATAGATCAATACACCAGCATTATTAATGTGGTTAAAACCCTCAAAGAGGGAAACAATCGACGGCCTGAGCCAATGCAACCACTTCAGGTAATTTATTAATAAAATAATGAAAATTTACATAAGTTTCTCTCATGAATGTCACGTTACAAATGACCCTCCATGCTCTTTAAATAGATATCATGGACCAATCAGGTGTTAAGCCACATATCAAGTGTCGGTAATACCAAGGAGAGAATGAATCGTCGAATCACTTCATGTCTAGAACATATCGTCACCATCAGATTGTAAGTTACAAAAGTACATAGTAAAAAAACACACTTTATGTCTAGTCAATTTAACATCTTAAATTTCTCTACATAAATTATCAATACGGGTATCGTAAACTGATGAAGTGTGGTGCACCATATGTGCTTAGTTAACCTTTTTTTTCATTGTTTTATAGATTTTATTTTATTTTGGGGTTTTGTTTTTGTTGATCTCCTAAAGTGTCTAATGCAAATGAAAATCATATTCTAGGGTCTTAAGAATACTTTTAAAGGTCAAGTATGGATGTAGATTTCAAGACAAGGTTTATGTCCCTAACGGTAACTTCCAAAACTTAGCACTTCAAAGGATCTCAAAACATGTTATTGATGGAATTAGTACTTAAACAAAAGTGTAAGTATGCAGCTACTTCAATCAAACAAAAGATGAAATACTGATCATGAAATCACTATCTCTGCTACTTGTCTAAATACAAAAATAAAAGTTAAGCTATTGCACTCAAACAAATCAAAAACTGCAAACTAATAAAAAGCAAAATCAAATCACATCATTCATAGTCTGATTCCTCGCCAAGTAGTCTAAGCTATGGCTTTCGAAGATAATCATAAATAACATGAGCAAGCTGATATCTAATTGCAAAAAAGTAAAACTAAAATCAAATCACATCAATTCATAGTCTGATCCCTTGCCAGGTAGTCTAAGCTATGGCTTTCGGAGGTAATCATCAATAACTTGAGCAATCTGATATCTAACTGTAGGAAAGTAAAACTAAAATGAAATCACATCAATTCATAATTTGATCCCTCACCAGGTAGTCTAAGTTATGGCTTTCGGAGGTAATCATCAATAACTTGAGCAATATGATATCTAACTACAGGAAAGTAAAACTAAAATCAAATCACATCAATTCATAGTCTAATCCTTCGCCAGGTAGTCTAAGCTATGGCTTTCGGAGGTACTCATCAATAACTTGAGCAAGTTGATATCTAAACTAACTAACAAAGCAAATGAATAAGACTAAAATCAAAGTATAGCTGAAATTGAAAATCTAAAAAAAAACAAAGTTAGCAGAGAGGTAAATCTCATGTCACTATTTGATGCAAAAACATGTAAAGAAAAAATAATCTACAATCAACCGGTTGAACACACTTACATGAATTAAAATTGCATGAATGGAAAATCTAAACTATCAAACTTGAAAGCAATAAATTGACATACATGAAATCAAAGCAAAATTACAAAATAAAATCTACTCTACCTTACATTCTAATGTGCTCCATAACATCTACTTCACATCTCCTTCCATGTTGAAAACATCAAAGCTTTATTCAATTTTTTCAAAATTACAAAGTACAACAAAGCTCTCCAAAGCTTTCCAAAGACATCAAGGAATAACTACAAACTCCAAACTAAAGAACTAAAAGCCAAGCTAAGCTAAGACTAACAAATGAAGGAGAGAGATCTCCTATTTATACAAAAAGATGAGAAGCCATCTCATTAATGAGATTCCATGAATCTCTCCTTCTGCCTCTAGAGTCCTAATCAAAATAGGAACTGATAAGACACATGTCTTCTTAGAGTTTCAATACAATTAGGATATGTGACACATATCCTCATGATCCCATGATTCTTTCCACTCAAATTCGAATTTGGCCTTGGAGAGCCACATAAAAGTCTTCTAGAAGCCTCCTTTTAACCTACTCATGTCAACAATCTCAACCCACTTGTTAGGTATAAGCATATGAACATTATTTTCTAATTTTTAACCACAAATTCACTTAAAAAGGCTAAGAATTAATAAAGTTTGGA
>APFE031290930.1:48291-74746 GCA_000404065.3 Pinus taeda
AGTTATGATATTTACACACAAAACTAAGAATTTGTATTAATGAAACAAGTTCTCAAAGGAAAAATCAAAAGAATTTATACCTGCTTTGAAATTGGTGCCCAAGTTGAATGTTGCTTCTTTTCAACAATTTATTTCATTATTTGACATTTCAAACTCTAATGTTAGATTTCTCATTGTATAGATCTTGTTGAGACCTTTCCAATGATACTTAAATCATAAAAAACCTGATTTTGTATGAGAAAGATAGGCTGATTTGAACAATGAGGTTTTTATGGCTGCGGAATTAGACTTCAACTACGGAATGTGCACGGTTCTGTAGCTAAAAATCTTAAATAAAAAGTTAGCCATTCATCTTTCATCATCAGTCCAAAATTAATAAATACCTTCAGAAAAGTAAGCAAATAACTTATTCATTTCATTGATTCAAAATTATTATTTTTTCTTGACATGCAGCGACTTAGTGTGGCGACTTAGTGATAACACACAATTTGACTTCCTTTTGACCAGGGTCTTTTTCATCAAATTTGATCGAATGAATAGGACACCATCCATGTACCAACATTCTGTCAGCTACCCATGTGGCTTGTTTTGCTTGATGACACCTGCAACCTAGAGTTTAACAAAACAGCTGCGGAATCTGGGGTTGGCTGCGAAAACCTGGGATCAGCTGCGGAAATCCTGTGTGAACTAGCAGTTGCGGAAAGTGGCTTGCGGCTAATGAAAACAGAGTGTGGAAAGTACTGTGAAATGGAGTGGCTGTGTGCGTGGAAGAGGGAAAAAATGTGGAGGAGTGAAGGTTACACCCAAGCAACAAATCCATGACTCCATTATCAGTAATTATTTCTTCTTTATCCAACAAAACTAAACGAAAGTCCCTCAGATTTTTTATAGTATTCTCCAACAGCCTCCAATGCCAAGTTGCTTATATATATTACATGAATAGCAATAAACTCCAGATTGAGGCAGCCTTGAGCTATCATGGAAAGCCCTCTGTCTCCAATCACATTCTGTACCTCTAGAACTTCAAGGTTAGTGCATAAATGAAGTAACTTGCAATGATTTTCTGCTGAAAGTATTGTAGAGGGTTCCACATTAACTCCATTCACAGAACCAGCATGAAGCTGCTCTAATTCTTCCGAACTCATGGTGTAACCTCTTGGAGTACATGGATTTATAACAATTGTTAACAGGTGTTTTGTTTTATTTAGAGCTGTTATCGAGAGGTGGCAGAAGTTATATGAAATGGAGTGGATGTCCATGTAAACAGAGAAAATAAAAAACATAATAAAAAATCGAAGTGCTTGTATACATACGAAAGCTGCGGAGGTGTAAGAGAGAAGCTCAGAATAATACGGATGTAAAAGAGCCATATCCAACCAGTTCAAGTGATGGAATTAACCGTTAAACAGGTGCTTGGAGAAGTATTGTATTCAATTGGGATACGTCTTTGTTGTTGGCTGTTAAACTGAAATACAATCACTGAGGTTGCATGAGATTGTTAGTAATTAAAGACACGTAAACAAGATTAAATGCTAGCACGTACTAGGTTCCCAAATTGGTTTTTTTTTCTCCAAGCACGCCGAGTCAAAACAAAAAACTGTTTATCAATTAAAAATCCGTTTTTCTCTCCCGCAGCCTACAAAAATGGGCTCCAAAGAACCGCAGATTTCTCCCAGACCGCCACAAATTTCCTCAGATGGTTTCGGGGTTATCTAATTGACCCACCTGGAAAAAAAACCCATGTTTTATGTTTTTGAAATTCGTCACCATTTGATAAAATCGAGCGTGTAAAGTTTGACGTTTTTCTGAGTTTACGTTTTTTCTCTGAGTTAATTTTTTTCTCTCTGTTCTGCACTTTATGAAATTGTTGCATTCGGCTGTAAAACAAATTGAATCAGAGGTAGGATTATTTGCCAGCGGTAGTATGCACAATGTTAAAACACATCATTTGGTTTTACCCTCAGGTATTCAAGTGAAATTCGTGAAGTGAAATGCTCTGTAGAATCGATTTCAAAGAAAGATTGTTTTCAGGTACAGTGAACAACAAATATGGGGAATGAGCGAATTGTCAATAACCAAGAATTCAAAGAAGTTTGTGAGGCTTACAATGGAGATCATGAGCTCAGCATTTTCTCTAAGTATTGGTGACTGCAGCATGCCTTAAGCTTCTATTTTCAATCTATTTGCACAGTTTATGTAGGCCTCCATAGGTTTCAGATTTTGCTATGATTGTGAAATTTCCTATGTTGGCTTTCCAAAAACGTTCCAAAACCAAAGGCTTCCTATATAAATAAGATGCTCAGTTCAAATGAATGCAAATCAATTGCTTACAAAGGGATGAGAATGCACTGAAACGAAATCATGAAGAGGCCAAAACATCAAATCAATATGCAGATTTTTCTTGTTGAAGCCACAGTGAAAAGCTAAGATTCAAGATAGCCTTAGATTGTTTTTCTCTTTTTTTTTTCTTCTCTAAAATTGTAAAATTTTATAAAAAGGATTAATGATTTTCAATTTCAGGCAACAAATACTTCAAGAAAAACATGCTAAAAACAGGACTTTGACTGAGGTCTTAGGCTGATTTTTCATCGATCTGAGCTAGGTGACTAGGATAGGATCCATGTCAAGACAATTCTGGAGATGCCCATGTGGTCGGCTTTTTCATTGGACACTTGTAACCTGCTAAAGCTTGAAACAGCTGCGGAATCCTGGTGCTAGCTGCGGAATCAGGTGCTAGCTGCGGAATCAGGGCAGTTTCTGCAGCTGAGTTGCAAAACCTTATTAAAGCAGGATACAGTGTTTTGAAGACCACTACAAAGAATAACCAGACAATTTTGATCAATTTGGACCTATCAAAGAAGTTAAGTTTCATTTTTTTCATTTTTTTTTTTACATAATGATTCTTTTTCTGATCCTCCAGATCACACAAAGTGTAAGAGGAGAGCATACTCAAGAATTATTAATTTTTTTTTCAGATGTAAGAAATAAGGTCTCCTAATTACACTTCCCAGGCAACGGCGCCAAAATTTCTAGTCAATTTAACGTCTTAAATTGCTCTACATAAATTATCAATCCGGGTATCGTAAACTGATGAAGTGTGGTGCACTATATGTGCTTAGTTAACCTTTCCCTCACTTCGTTGTTTTATAGTTTATGTTATTTTTGGGATTTTGTTCTTGTTGGTTTTCTAAAGTGTCAATCAAAATAAAATGCAATAACCAAACAATGAGCTAATGACTATGAGACCCAGTATCCTTGCTGCTTTAGCAAAAGGACAAGATGATTCTATTATGTCATTAGTTCAATCAAAATAAAATGCAATAACCAAACAATGAGCTAATGACTATGAGACCCAGTATCCTTGCTGTTTTAGCAAAAGGACAAGATGATTCTATCATGTCATTAGTCATTAAAAGGCTATGTGCATCACTAATCTACAATAAACTTGAAAGCAATTTATGTACATCTAATATACATAAGCATAACAAAATTAAATGCAAAATTAAATGACAACTATACAAGGCAGGGGCCCCTCTGCCACCTATGAAATCAAAGAAAAATTGAACACACTTGCATGAATTAAAATTGCATGAATAAAAAAAATCTAATCTATCAAACTTGAAAGTAATCAAATCAAATCAAAGCAATATTTACAAAATGAAATCTACTCTACCTTACATTCTACAAAGCAATATTTACAAAATGAAATCTACTCTACCTTACATTCTAATGTGCTCCATGACATCTACTTCACACCTCCTTCCATGTTGAGAACATCAAAGCTTTATTCAAATTCTTCAAAAGTACAAAGTACAACAAAGTTCTCTTAAGCTTTCAAAAGCCATCAAGGAAGAACTACAATCTTAAGAACTAGGGACTAAAAGACTAAAAAGACTTAAAAGACTTCAAAAAGAGACTAACTAATGAAGGAGAGAGATCTCCTATTTATACAAAAAGATGAGAGCCATCTCATTAATGATAATCCATGAATTTCTCCCTCTACCTCTAGAGTCCTAATCAAAATAGGAACTGATAAGACACATGTCTTTTTAGAGTTACAATACAATTAGGAGATGTGACACATATCCTCATGATCCCTTGATTCTTTCCACTCAAATTCGAATTTGGCCTTAGATTGCCACATAAGGGTCTTCTAGAAGCCTCCTTTCAACCTACACATGTCAACAATCTCAACCCATTTGTTAGGTATAAGCATATGCACATTATTTTCTAATTTTTAACCACAAATTTACTTAAAAGGTTTAGAATTAATAAAGTTTGGAAAAATATAAATGTGGCCCAATGATAATGAAAGTGGGATGAATGTGGTGACATAGTAGTGAAATGGAGGTGATATAGTTGACATAATAGTGAAAGTGTAATGGAAATGAATGACATTTTCAAGACTCAACACTTTACCTAACTCTATACTAGACCAAGTTATACTTACTATTTCCTATGTGTCGGAATATCCTAACAGTTGAAATGTTTTATCACAATTTTGTCATCATTCATTCTTTGAGGGTATGGCTTTTTCAAAGGAAAAGTTTTTTTTACTAGGAACTTGGACTAATACAAAGTCCATAACTTATTCCATAACACCTTCTTTATAGCTTCTTCTGGGATGCTCAATAACAAGAAATCCAAAAGGAATGATTGGATCATACTCTTTTTCCTCTCTATCCAACTTTGTCAAATTTCCACTATCATATTGGTGGGTACAATACCAAGGTTTGTATCAACCCACTATTCTTTACAAGAATATTTTCAATCTTGAGCTCCCTTATATCAAAGCCTTGACCATAACATTTATCAATCTCTATTCTGGTACTACTTTCCATTCTCTTTCACATGTGAATCACTACTGTAGAGCTCCCGTTAAAAGTCAGATTTATCACAAATCAAAGATAAACTTGTCCTATAAATAATATACTAAACCTTAACAACAAAGGAATCCCCTTAAAGCCAAATAACCATGATCTGATAACAAATGTATTTTTTAAACCTTTTAAGAGAAGCAATGCATATAGATTTTGAAGTAAATAGAAAGTAAAATACACAAAATACATAGATATTTACCTTGGAGATAGTCTAGCAAGAAATAAATCAACACTTTAATGTATTAACTTCACTGTTTACAATAAAAACTAGGTATTTTGTAATCAAAACCCTATTTTGTTAACTTGAATTATATTACAACCTGATGACGTTGTGGCAAACACCCTCCAAAAATTTATCTACACTTGAATTTTGGAGCCTACTGAGGATCTTGTGATCTGTTGTTGCATGGTTAGTTCATGGTCAATTGATGTTTTGAAATGTGTTTAAGTATTCTTCTCGGATTCTAAGTCTCATAGTCACTTGCTCACATACGCTCTGTGCTTGATATATTCATAAATGCACTTCTTTCTGTGCAAGCTTAGATAGGAATTACGCAACTCCTAAAAGTAAGGCTTGTGCAATCTTTAGGAATAGTGCTTGCGCATTGTTCAAGACATTAAACTGCACAACTTATGTTGACAGTCAGTGCACAATATGTTTTGACATTCCCTCTCAATTTGGTTGCAATTGTACTACTTTTCCAGTGAGTTTTCTCAACTATCACTTTTGTGCACCTTTACTTTCACAAGAATCACTTTCAATTTTGTGGCTAGTGCTTTTTCTTGCTTTTTCTTTAACAAGTGTCATTTTCACTTTATTGTATCATTTGTCACTTTCACTTTCTTTAGCTTTTGCAAGAGATGTTTTCACTTTTGCTTGTTATCGCAAGTGTCACTTTAACTATTTCCACCCCTGTATGTATCTCATCTTCGCGCATCACTAGAGGTAGCTTTAGCACACTTGGATGCATTAGACGATCATATATATCAAAACAATCTGCGCTAGACACATTCCCACAACTTAACACACTTTCTATTCATAGTCAAGAATAATGCCACAACTTGTGCTCTAAGTGCCGTAATGTTACATTTCAACTGTTGCACTTAGAAATAAGTGCCTCTTTTCCATCATTCCAAGGTGCGATTGTTTACTGTGAATCTTGTGCATTCCCTTGGATTGTATTGATGAAAATCATGTGTGTGATCTATATTTGTGTCTCATTCGGATGCTTTTATCTCTCTTACCCTACTGCTCCCACTCAGATGCTTTTATCTCTCTTACTCTATTGGTCCCACACTTAGCCATTCTTGAGCTCTTTTTTGTCCTCATGTTTAGTACAAGTTATGGAAGCATTAAACTCTCATTAGGTGATGAGAACTACCTATATATAAGCCTCATTGATGAAATCTCTCCTTCCTGGGCTTTTGCATTGAGTCTTTTCTTAGGTCAGCTCTTATCATTTCACATTGAGAACTTTCAAAGAATGGCCATTAACCCTTGTTGCTTGTATTGACTCACTGCACTAACCCTTGATCATTTCTAACTTGTATAGTGCATGGAGAAATTCTATATGACAACAAGGACCTCCTTCATCCCCTTGCAATGAAAAACTATGCAATACATAGGCTCGCTTTCCTTCTTAGTGTAGTGAGAATCTTCCTGGCAAACTGACTTGACTTTCTACTGCCTGCCTTAGCCATCTACACAATCCTCTTCTCCAGTGATTCTCCCTCTGTGCATTACAAATTTCTAGTGGACAATGAGTCCACCTTTGAGCCATTGTAGCCCTCAACTTCACAAGAATAGGATTTCACCCCCTCAAGTACTACACATTGTGAAGTTGTAGTGCCTAGTCTTTCCTCCTTTGATAACTAAAATCCCTCACTGCACCATGCCTTGTTTTTCCTTGTCTCACTTTGTGCATTGTGCATTTCTATAGCACTGTGAGGCCTTCCCTCAAACATTGTGAACCTCAACTACTTTATCATGACCTTCCTCTCCCTTGAGCCCTACGCACTACACACTTTCAACAAACAAGCTCATCAACCTATCTCTTGCACTTGCTCACCACACTGGACCCTAAAGAGCCCCTCCTTATAACGCATTACACATTTTGAGTGAGAAGTGTTGTCCTCCCTCAACCACTACTAAGATCAATTGTGTAATTCTCAACAAGCCTCCTTCTCTTAGCTCTCACACATGCCCATCACAATCAGCTTCTTCCATGACCAAAGTAGGGATAGAATAGATAATTTACAGATTGATCTTTCCTTGTTATGAGTGAATTTCATTGGTAGGTGTACCACCTCAACATGGCAAGATGGTGCTCAAGGAAGATGTCAAGGAGAGGAAACAAGGAAGCACTTGTAAATAATAAGCATAAAGATGAACCATAACAAAGACATGAAGAGATATTGGACCCTAATGATGACATTTCATGATGAATCAAAAGGTTCCAACATTGATCCAAGACCCTTTGGAGGGTGAAGATGATGTATAGATCAAATCTATCATTAAGAATGCAAGACATAGTAGCAAGGAGAGAAACTTGGCATGGATACATCACAATGAAGTCTTATGTCATAGTGGCCAACTCATGGTCTCTCAAAGTGTCATCACATAGTCCTATGTTGTCCATGTATTTTCCCACATATTGTGGAATGTAATTGTGTATTTTCAAAAAATGACACAATGTAAATGTGTGGAAGACCAAGAGTCACATGTGGAACATGAAAAGTCACGTGTGGACCAAAGATTCAATAGAAGTTCGAAGGTCACTTAGGAGTCCAAGAGTCATGAGGATAGCTCAAGAGTCACAAGGGATATGAAAGGTCATTCCTCTTACTATAAAATAAACCTCATAACTCAAACAAAGGGATTTTTGGAGGCTTAGACTTTGGAGAGCTATCCCTGGCTTCTCAAACTTGGCCCACAGGGAAGAAGATCATTCTTTGGAGAAGCAAGAAGTGACTTAACATTCCAATTAGAGGAAATTTCAGCCTAAAAGTGCCCACAAAATTTTCACGTAATTTTCATGCCATAATATGTTAACCAATCAAAATCCTTTAAATTTAAAAAAAGGTACATGTCCTAAATAATTTTTAATTGGTTAATCTGAATATCGATGAGATATTTTATTATTAATTTGGGTATCGGTGAAATATTTTATTATTACTTCGGGTGTTCATGAAATATTTTATTAATGTTGTTTACCTACCTTACCCATACGAATTAGAATATCGAAAAGAAAAAAATGCAATGTAAATCTTGATATTAGTGAAAATATATAAATCAAAAGTGTAGGCCCATTTGACATTAATAACCATGCCCCTAAAAAATAGTGAGTATAAATACTTTAAATACAGGAAGTTATAGTTAAATATAAATAGTTAAAGTTCAAAAATAAAATATAATCTAAAGTTTAAATTAAATATTAATAGTTTAAAAGTAGTAATAACCTATAACCTTAATAGTTAAAAATGAAATATAATTATGGTTAAATTAAAATAGTAAATTTAGATAAAAAGTATTTGAGAAAGAACATTTACGGTTCAGCAAAATATAAAATAAGTTAGAAACGTTTCAAAAAGGACAAGTTATTGAATTCAGCCAAAAGTATTAGAATAATAGTTAAAGAGTTAAACAATACATTACATTATATTGAATAGTTAAAATATTCCAAAAGGACAAATTTAAGGATTCGGCCAAAATTGTAGATATTATTAGTTAAATATAATCATAAATGTAAATAGTTTAATAGTAAAAAATGTTATTCGAAGAAAGGACCAAATTTACCAATTCTAAGCCCAAGAAAATATATTTGAATTGTGACATTCAATGAGACAAGTTTAGAAAATACACCAAAAAAAATAGTTAAAATAAAATATATATGATAGTAATTATGAACAATAAATTTATATTATTAATATATATAGACAATTATTATAATTTTCTAATAATATCCTTTTTTATGGTCACAGCCAATCCAGACACCAAAATTGTGTATGGAGACCCCCTTGTTTGTGGGACAAGGACCCACCTCCACGCAGCGATTGCTCACTAAGTTCTTACGAAGGCATACATACTCTACCCCCTCTGGTTTTGAACCTGTGACCTCTTAGGAGGAAACACATGCTCTTAACCATTAGGCCCACTCAAGCTGTATTGAGGGATTTCGATAAAAGTAAAAAAATAGAAATAATATATTAATTTTCTTTATTAAATATTGTGCTAATAAATATTGTGGAACATACATAAAAGTAAAGTAATATTAAAAACATTGTGTACATAGCATTTTTTAATTAATTTCTTGATTTTTCTTTAGGATACCACTTTTAGGTTGAAATTTCTTCTAATGACTATTGGAGCTAGTGGGTCACCATTGTAATCGTGTACTTGGATCTTTCAATTAATCATTAGAAGCTCATTGAGCCATCAAACTTTCATGCATGTATCATGAATATTGTAAGACTATTATATAGATGTTTGCAGTATATGTTATGTTCATATGTACTAAATAAATTGAACGACTACATTGGATGGTGCTTATCTTGTTGGATGTGTGTTGTATTTGTTTTAATGATCTTTGTATCTATGTGAACTACTTCGCTAGATAATTAACGAATCTTTTTGTATTCTAGTGTGCCTTTCTTAGAATAGTACTATTACTTTCCTTCTAGAAACTCACTTTTTCTCCCCTCTTGTGAAAGCCTCCTTTTACACATTGCAATTGGTGTTTGACAATGTCAACTTACTTGCTAATTTCAAAGGTTATATGTATACTCTCTTATGTTATTCATTACATCCAAGGAAAACCTTAAGTTATGGTGGCCAGTTCAATACTCCAAATGAGGCTCCTACTCCAAATGGTGTGAGGTCTGACTGAGACTTCACATCGGGGAGACCCCCTACTATTGGCAAAATCCAACACCGTCAACAAATTTGGTGCTAGAAGGAGGAAGAGATGACAAGCTATGTCCGTTGAATCTGTTTTGAATCTCTTATCTTAAATGGGTCATTCCCAGATCATACTTTTGTGATGCTTTTCTAATAAATCCAATTTTGAACTTTAAATCCCCATGAAACTTTTTTATAACTTGTCTCAATTTAGGTTTGATGGCGAGGGTGAAACATCCATAACTGAGCATATGCCTCAATTCCTTAAATTTTGTGAATTACATGAAGTAGATTGTGAAGATATTGTTGGTGTATTATTCACCCTCACACGTGAAGATCGAGTTAATTGATGGTGTCATACCTTATCACCTTCTTCCGTTCATTCATTTAAATAACTCGTTAAGTAGCTTAATCAAGCCTTTGATAAGTATGATTATTGAGATGTTCATAAAAGGATCAATTAACTAAGAATGAAGCTTGATGAGTCGATTGAGGATTTTTCTAATAAATTCCTTCACCTATGTTATGAGTTTCCTAAATAAGATACATATTGGGATGTCATTAAAGAAAAGTTTCAACATTTGATTCAAATCTCCTTGGAACATTGTGAATCTGAATCCTTGGATGATTGTGCTCTCCCAAATTTTGCAAACCATGAGACACCTCCAATTTCAAAGGAGGAACCTACTATCCTTTTTGTCCCTTGTCCTCCTCCCTTTTCATTACCTAATAAGGAAGTCTCTAGTGTTATTGTTAAAGTTGAGAAATCTAAAAATCATATTGATGGCCCATTCATCCCATCCTTATTCTATCTCTCTGGTTAACATTTTGATTAATTCATGAAGCATAAGGTGGAAATTGATCCCTTGATCTTTCAAGGTGATTTTAACACTCGTAACTTCAATATTGAATCTGATTTGATTCAAAGTATGATCTATTCAAGGGACACCTCTTGATTCGCTTGATCGGTCTCTTTCAAACTCTCTTAATTTTCAATTTACCAATCCAAATAGTGATTAGATGCAAGGTGGTCACATTTTGTTGAGAATGCAACAAGATGATGGAGCTTAGTGAAAAGAAGTCGCCTTCACTAAGTGGGGCCGCAGGCTATTTTTGGCGCAAAGTCTATTTTTAGACATATGGATCATGGTCTATGAGTTGCAGGATGCTATTTGTGGATGATTGGTCAAGTTGGTGAAAATCGATGGACCTCTATTTTTAGGCATATGGGCGGAGTCTATTTTTAGACTGCCAGGCTAAAAATAGAACAGTTGAATATTACTAGCTCTTAATAATTTTGGACTATAAACATTATATTATTCTCTTGGAGCACTTCAGTTTGAGCTATGGATGTGGCACATGTAGCTGCCAGAAGGAAATACATGGTTCTTATCGGTTAACTTGAGCTATTGCATGGAGGACATCAGTTAGGACTTCAGTGATTGAGTTTTGTGGATTAGGAGTTGATGGAGTGGTGTTCAGTTTGACTTAGTTAAACAAGTTGTATTTAGTCTAACTAACAAATACACTAGTGTTGAGTGACGTGAATTAGTTATCAATTAATTCACTAATTATTAACTCATAAATCAACTAAGGAATACATCAGTTAACTCAGTGAATGGACAGTTCAGTGGAGACAAGTGTTAGAGATAAGTGAAAGGGCAAGACAACTGTCAGTTGCGACTATAGTTGTGCATGTGATTTGCACAATCAGTGGGATTGAGTTGCCAATGAGGATTGTGTAGTGTTACACAAAGGAAATATGAGTTTGGTTCAGCCATTCTCATCCATTCTCATGCAGGATTGCACAGTAGAGGCAGGCAAGCAGTGGAGGAGATTTGAGCCAGTAATTGATTCAGATCTGAGCTAGTTTGTGTGTAACAGGTGGAGCTAGTATTGTACTGTGTACTGTTACATGATCTCAATCAATATAATATGCATATAGTTTGGGGTTTTTAGCGAGATGCTTTCCCTGTGAAATACTGTGTTATGTGTGATTGATGCTTCTATATTCCCATGCAATTGTTTCTGCTTCCGCAAAATTGATGATTAACTGTAGATGAGATTATGTATTATGCATGCATTCCGAAATAGTGTATAATCAGGATAATCTCGGTTGAATAAGTGTCATATTATTCATGAAATTTCTACATGGTATCGGAGCGTAGTTGATCATCGGATCTATTATTCAGAAAGTGTTTACATTTTATTTCTTCAGGCAGAGTTTGTAATCGGGCCAGGTAGCCTCTGGATTCATCCTTTTTTTGGAAGGTGAGATATCCGGTGAATGCCCATACAGTCGAACTTTGTACAAGAAATACTTTGTTCTCGCGAATTTTAGATCAGAAGCAGTTGAGTTTTGAGCTGGTGGAATTCGAATTTGCAGTAGTGTTTTCTTGGTATCAAAGTTGAAATGTCTTTCAACGGATTGTGATTGGAGTATGCCCTTGAGTGAAGCTCAAACTATATTGCATGGAAGGACAGGATGGAGGCGGTGTTAGATGATAATGGGTTGAAGGAGTTCATAGATGCAGATGTCCCAAAACCTAATGATGCTGCTCAAGTTGGGGATTGGCAAAAGAAGACAGCAAAGTGTCGAAGGATTCTGTTGGAGGGCATGAGGGATCACATTGTGTCCAGCCTCCATGGAAAGGCTTCTCCATACTTGAGGTGGAAAATGTTGACAGATCTATTCCAAAGAAAGAGCGACCAGAGGAAGTTGGCGCTCAAGGATAAACTCAGAAACATAAAGTGTGAGAAAGGCGACAGTATGCCCAAGTATCTCACGAAGTTCACCCAATGCCAGGATGAGTTGGGAAGTGTGGGGGTGACTGTCGATGATGAGGACTTGATGAGCTTGGCTCTCCTTGGTCTTCCGAAGAGTTGGCATTCCTATCAAGACTCTGTCAATGGTCCAGAGAAGTTGCCAGGATGGGAAAGACTTTGGTCGAATCTTGTCCAAGAGGAGATCAGGCGGAATACCAGGGATGGATCTTCATCAAAGGCATCTGATGAAGAAAATTGCACTTTGGCTGCCAAAGCAAAGAAGGGGAAGAACAACAAAGCTTCTCATTCCGGTGCGAAAGGCAAGAAGCAGGAAATGTCCAAGGTGAAGTTTTTCACTGTCACCAGCATGGACACTATGCCACAAATTGTTCGAAGAAGAAGAAAAATAAGCAAGTTGTTGGATCTGCAGCAGGAGAGGCCTTAGCCTCGCAGTTTGAGCTGGATTTTTCGTTGATCGCATGCTTGGTATCAAGTGTGATGGGATCGGTATGGTTCTTGGACAGTGGTGTGTCTTTTCACATGATAGGAGATATTGAAGAAGAATCTTATCTCTGTGGTGATGTTAGAAGACAAGGGATATGATGTTGTTTTCAGCGAGGGAAAGGCCTTCCTTCGCAGTAAGACAACTGGAGAAACCCGGAAGATAGGGGTTCAAGTCAAGAATCTTTATCAGTTGCATGTAGATGGTTGCTCAGCAATGGCAAGCAAAGCAGAAGGAGTGGTGAGCCGGGATGATGGCAAGCTGTGGCAGCGGAGATTGGACCACCTTCACCATTGAGCTTTGAATATACTGCAACGAATTTCTACTGGGCTTCCTAAAGGCACACTTGCACAGTCAGATCAGTGCAAGGGGTGTATTTTGGGAAAATTTATGAAAGCCACCTTTCACGAGAAGGATAGTCACGCCACAACGATCCCTGAGAGAATTCACACAAACGTGTGTGGACCTTTCTCAGTAGCCTTGACCGCAAAGCATAGGTACTACGTGATCTTTGTTGATGATTTCTCCCGAAAGTGCTGGATCTTCTTCATGCAAAAGAAGAGCGAGACATACTCAAAGTTCTGTGAGTTCAAAGCACTGGTCAAGAAGGAATCGTGGAAGAAGGTGAAGGCTCTTAGGAGTGACAATGGTGGTGAATTCATCTTTGGCGAGTTCAAGGATTTCTACAGCGTAGAAGGGATTCGAAGAGAGCTCATAGCTCCCCATAACCCACAACAAAACGGGGTTGCTGAGCGGAAGAACAGAATGATCATGGGTGTTGCACGGGTGATGTTGCATGATCAGGGCCTACCCCTTCACCTGTGGGCGGAGGCATGCAATACTGCAGTATATGTGCAGAACCATTGTCCTCACAAGATACTTGGCATGAGTACACCCGAGGAGGCTTATTCTGGTAAGAGGCCTGATATTTCCCATTTGAGGATTTTTGGTTCTCCTATTTACATGAATGTGACAAAGGATGCCAGGAAGAAGTTGGAGCCGACCGCAGAGGTTGGAATATTTGTGGGGTACACTGATATGCCCCACAACCATAGTGTGTATTTTCCAGGCAGTCGCAAGACTATTGTGTGATAGGATATAAAATTTCAGGAGGAGAAAGCCATGAAGTGTTTGCTTGAGAGGGAGCCACACTTACATGTAGATGAGGAGCTATTAGTTCCTAAGGATGAGCTTCAGGACATGGATTAGCCACAAGATGAAGTTCATGGAGTGGAAGAGACCACTCATGCAACGCCAAACATCAGAGGGCAAAAGCGCACTACAGAATCTGAGCGACTGGCTCAAGATGCAGAGAAGGTTGTAGGACCACCTACAGCACAACGTAGACAGAGACAGTCACCTGAGCAGTACATTGGATACATGGCTCTTGTGAGAAAATGTGTCGTGACTGAGCAATCCTCTTTCGAGGAAGCTGTGGACGATCTCGCATGGGTAGATGCCATGGTGGAAGAGTATGATTCGATTGTCAGAAACAGTGCATTGGAGATTGTCCCAAGACCGGAAGGGAAGTCAGTGGTGAGTTCGAGATGGGTCTACAAAGTGAAGCAGGTAGCTGACGGGAGTGTGGAGAAGTACAAGGCAAGATTTGTTGCCCGAGGCTTCTCACAGATAGAGAGGATTGATTATGAGGAGACCTTTGCACCTGTCGCAAGGTATTCTTCCATACGGACGATTCTTGCTCTCTCAGCACAGATGGGGTGGCACATTCATCAGATGGATGTGAAGACTGTGTTCCTCAACAGAGTCATTGAGGAGGAAGTGTACATAGAGCAACCTGAAGGTTTCGAGATCTTCAGCAATGAGTCGCATGTGTGCAGGCTCAAGAGAGCGTTGTATGGGTTGAAACAAGCACCTCGTGCTTGGTACACATGGATAGACAGCTATTTCACCGTACTTAGATTCTCCAAGAGTGAGGCGGATCCTAACATATACCAGATTGTGGTGGAGGGTAATTTTCTTATCATTGTACTGTATGTAGATGATTTGATTCTAACGAGAGATGAGATGTTGATACTTTCATGCAAGGAGGATCTTGCTCGAGAGTTTGAGATGGAGGACTTGGGCCTCCTTCATTATTTCCTAGGATTGGAAATTTGGTAGCGCAGTGATGGACTGTTTGTTTCTTAGGGTAAGTATGCTCAGGAGATACTGGAAAAGTTCAACATGCATGGTTGCAAGCCTGTTGATACTCCTCTTCCTGGAGGTTGGAGGAAGGAGGATGTTACTTCAGCGAAGGTAGTGGATGCCATTGTTTATCGATAGTTGGTGGGGTCGCTTATGTATCTGGTCAATACGTGACCCGATATATGCTATGTTGTTAACCAGCTTTCACAAGCTATGGTTAAGCCAACCAAGCTCTTTTGGAAGGCGGCAAGCATGTATTGCATTATCTCAAAGGCACATCGGGATATGGATTGTGGTACATATAGGAGGATAAGGTGAAGCTATGTGGCTTCACGGATGCAGATTGGGCAAGGAGCCCAACGGACAAAAAGAGCACATCTAGAGGGATCTTCAGAATCGGATCGACATCAGTTTCTTGGTATAGCAGGAAGCAGAGATCCGTGGCACTCAGTTCCGCGGAGGCCGAGTATATGGCAGCAAGTTTGGCTGCATGCGAGGCTATATGGATGAGGAAGATCCTGGTCGAGTTGTTCGGGTCTCATTTGGATCCTACTGTGATAACCAGATTTGCATTAAACTCTCGGCTAATCTTGTATTTCATGATAGATCCAAACACATCGACATCAGGTACCATCATATCAGAGATTGTGTGCAGCGAAGAATCATGTTACTTTCATATATTCCCACAGACGATCAGGATGCTGATATCTTGACGAAGGCGCTCACCAGGAGCAAATTCAAGTACCACCGAAACAGGGTAGGGGTTGTTGATAATCCATATCTTGTTGAGAGGGAGTGTTGAGAATGCAACAAGATGATGGAGCTTAGTGAAAAGAAGTCGCCTTCACTAAGTGGGCCCGTTGGCTATTTTTGGCGCAAAGCCTATTTTTAGACATATGGATCATGGTCTATGAGTTGTAGGATGCTATTTGTGGATGATTGGTCAAGTTGGTAAAAATAGATGGACCTCTATTTTTAGACATATGGGCGGAGTCTATTTTTAGACTACCAGGCTAAAAATAGAATAGTCGAATACTATTAGCTCTTAATAATATTTGGACTATAAACATTATCTTATTCTCTTGGAGCACTTTAGTTTGAGCTACGGATGTGGCACATGCAGCTACGAGAAGGAAATACGTGGTTCTTATGGGTTAACTTGAGCTATTGCATGGAGGACTTCAGTTAGGACTTCAGTGATCGAGTTCTATGGGGTTGGATTAGGAGTTGATGGAGTTGTGTTCAGTTTGACTTAGTTGAACTAGTTGTATTTAGTCTAACTAACAAATACATTAGTGTTGAGTGATGTGAATTAGTTATTAATTAATTCACTAATTATTAACTCAAAAATCAACTGAGGAATACATCAGTTAACTCAGTGCATGGACAGTTCAGTGGAGACAAGTGTTAGAGATAAGTGAAAGGGCAAGACAGCTGTCAGTTGTGACTATAGTTGTGCATGTGATTTGCACAATCAGTGGGATTGAGTTGCCAATGAGGATTGCGTAATGTTACACAAGAGAAACACGAGTTTGGTTCAGCCATTCTCATCCATTCTCATGCAGGATTGCGCAGTAGAGGCAGGCAAGCAGCGGAGGAGATTTGAGCCAGTGATTGATTCATATCTGAGCTAGTTTGTGTGTAACAAGTGGAGCTAGTATTGTACTGTGTATTGTTACATGATCTCAATCAATATAATATACAGATAGTTTGGGATTTTTAGCGAGATGCTTTCCCCGTGAAATATTGTGTTATGTGTGATTGATGCTTCTATATTCGCATGCAATTGTTTCTGCTTCCGCAAAATTGATGATTAACTGTAGATAAGATTATGTATTATGCATGCATTCCGCAATAGTGTATAATCAGGGTAATCTCGGTTGAATAAGTGTCATATTATTCATGAAATTTCTACACATTTCACAGGTAGAGGAGAAGAAAGGTGAAGATTCTTTTGATCTCTCTTCTCTTTTTAAAAATCCTCTATGTCAAGATGGTGTTCCTCCATTCTTGGCTGATTTAGAGTCTAGTAATCTTGATAGTCAATCAAATGAAATCAATTTGCTTAATCAATCTAAAGTCATGGGAAACCATCATTCTGATGATGATGAAATCATTGATGTATATGATGATGAATTCCCAAGTGCACCCACTGATCTTTCGATTTCTCTAAAAGATTTTGGTTTGAAGATCTAGATATAGAATTTGATTCAATCAAAGAATATTTTCTTATGGAAACTTCCCCTTCAACTCATTATCCCTTGTGCACTACTATTTGTAATGCATTAACTTGTAATGAAGATACACCATGATCTTCAAGTTCAACATCTAATGAGCGGGATTTTGAAATGACGCAAGGTATTGAGGTTATCCATGATGAAAAAGAAAGTAATGAAATCATCAAGCATTCATTCCATTCCTTGTCATTTCCAATTTTGCATGAGCACAAATCTACAAATCAGGTTGCTCATGAGGTTTCTCCAAATTATGCATCTTTAGATTTTTAATTAGAAGAATCTTATGACTTGAGTAATCTATTTGTTGAAGTTGTACAACCTGATCAAACTAGTGATGTAGATGGATGCCATCCAGATAGTGGTTATCTTATTAAAATCACTGGTAGTAGTTGTCCACACATAATGCATGATCTGATCCAATCTTCAAAGTGCAATTCTACAATCATTTAGAGTTTTGGGACTTTCCAAGAAGTCGAGGCACTTCAACTATCGTTGATGGTTATGATAGGTTCTCACGACTCTAGTAAGATCTCCGAAGTAAGTTAGATCTAATTTTCTCACAAAATTCTTTTCTTTGCATAACTTCGGTGAATGAAAACCCCTTCTTGAAATATTTTTGGTATTCCGAATATAACTTTTCTAATTTTCAAGATTTAGTTTCTAATCAAATTGAGGATTTTATTTTAGTTGATTCATCTCCATGCAAATTTCTTGTATCAAACTTAGGTTTGGAGTGTATATCTTTTATGGATGCAAAGAGCTATGAAGCTGATCATTTTAAAGATTATCATTAGCCGAAGGATTCATACATGTCAGATACTTTTGAAAATGATCAGCTCATAGTCTTTCTTGTGGATGTCATGAAATTAATCATTTTCATTGTAGCACAAGATATCCTCTTGAGTGGTAGTGAATGCCTGAGTTATTTGGTGAATCAAATTCCTCTTTTTGACAGATTAATTCCCCAAGATGATATGCATGTTCACCCATTGTATCCTCACTGGTTTCATGTATTCCCTATACTAGCATTCAGTTTCAATTCTTCCGATGATTGTGATGATGGTTCAGTTTGTAACTAGTTACAAACTAATGGTGTGTTACATTCAACATGCAAGGAAGATGACTTTATTATTGAAAGCATTTACAAAGTTGTTCAAACTAATCTATCTCTATTGTCCACTAACCAAGAATCTTATGTCTTCATCGACCCATTTGATCATAATTCTGGTCCTAACAATTATCATTTAACTAATCATTTCCCCACCAGTATATATGATGATAGTTGTCTTTTATCGATTGATCTTTATGGTTTATCATCTCATTTTTCAGATACTTGGCAAGTAGTTGAGGCACCACAACCTTTGCTAATGGTTATGTTAGGTTCTTACAGTCTTGACAAGTCTTCTGAAAATGATCAGATCAAATTTCCCTCACAATATTCTCATCCTGATTCCATGCCATTAATTTAAATTTTATCTTCTCAAGGATTTTAGGGCTTTCAAGAGGATGGTTTTGAATTATAAGATCCAATCTATGATTGGCTAGAAACATCTTACTTAGCAATCCCTATTGCTAATGATGAGCTTCGATATTTCTTGATGTTTGCTAAGAAGGACAACAAAGATGAAGGTACATTCACAAGAAACCTTTGAGGTTTGTTTTATTGTTTCTCTAATTGAAAAAGTAAGGTTACAAGTTGGTTAAAGTAAGTTTTTATGGTGCATATTTTTGTCGATAGAATGGACCTTCAATTTTTTGTGCAAGCTATTCAAGTTCTTATCTTCTCTTTTTCACATCATTTTATATCGATTTTAATTGATCACATCTTTTTTTGCGGGTCGAGAACAATTACGGTGGCTACATTGGAAATTTCATTACATTTAACTTTGACCTTCTAGCTGGTTAGGTTAGGAGTAGGTCTAACTTCATTCTAGTTTCCCCTTTACACTCATCATGCACTTGCTCCTTTAGTCTTTCCATTGTTTTCTTACTTTTGACTCGCATGTTGCTTTTAGTTTAGTTCTCCATTTGCTTTGTTCTTTTGATATTGTATTTCATGTTTTCTTTAATAAGACTTTGCATGAAAGATGTTCCTTTGGCTCAAAAGACAACGTGGCAAAACGTGAAAAAAGGGCGACGCCAAACAATGCTTGGCTAATCTGTTACCCTCTTCTCTATTTGGGTTTATATATATTTAAATTCAATGGTGTTTGGATGAAAAATATGATTTGTTCCGGACAAAAAAACATTTGGCCAAACTACGAAGCCTGTATCTTTTAGGATCTTCATTACCAACTCATCCTTGTATTGAACAGTGTTTTGACCTATTGACTCAACCAAATAGGGAAGGGAAAGGAGAAAACTTTAAACAAGCATATCACTTTTAGATATCTTTCAAATCCCTTCAGCAAGGAACAACCTCTCTCACAAATTAAATAAGTTGGGATCCCTCTTCCACCCTTGCTATATTTTTTTAATAAATTCTTCAAGCATATATCTTTCAAATAAAAATAAAGGGTAAAGAAAAGAAAGGATTCTTTCACAGAGAGGTGAAACAAGCAACTTCACTAGGGTACCGAACTGACCTACTAGTAGCGAAGAAATGCTTGTGATTCCTTGAGGTGGATTGATTGGGGTACTGAACAAGTTCTCTAGCAGCAGAGCAACACTGAGGAATTTACTTAAATCTAATTATCAAAAGCTTAGTATACCTACTATCCTTCTCCCCTATAAAAACAATTAGGGTATGACTAGTCTTGTAAATGTGTTTGAAGCTGAGAAAGGGAAAATAAGAGACTATATATTTAATAGGGATAAGTGGCAAAGTCGAGGTAATCTACATGGAGAATCAATAATTCCTGAAATATTGAGACCTTTCACTTAAGAATAAGGCCTAAGTATAGAAGTTGGAGTTCTACCATTGTGTTTCCAAGTGTTGACATGGCAACAAACACCCTCCAATATTTTTCCTACACTTGAATTTTGGAGCCTACTGAGGATATTGCGATCTATTGTTCCATGGTCACTTCATGGTTGGTTGATGTTTTGCAGAGTGTTCAAGTCTTCTTCTCAGATTCTAAGTGTCAAAGTCACTTGTACACACATGCTCAGTCCTTGATAAATTCATAAATGCACTTCCTTTTATGCAAGCTTAGATAGGCATTGTGTAGCCCCTAAAAGTAATGCTTGCACAATGTCTAGGAATAATGCTTGCACAATGTTTGGTATATTAAACTGTGCAGCCTATGCTGACAATGAGTGTGCAATATTGTTTGACAGTCCCTATCACTTTGGTTGCAATTGTACTACTTTTCCACTGAGTTTTCTCAACTATTGCTTTTGTGCACCTTTTCTTTCACAAGCATCACTTTAAATTTCATGGTTGTTATTTTTACTTGCTTTCACTTTAACGAGTGTTGTTTTCACTTTATGTTCATTTTAGCATGTGTCAATTTCACCTTCTTTAGCTTTTGTAAGTGTTGTTCTCACTTTTTCTTATTGTCACAAGTGTCGCTTTGACTATTTCCACTCATGTATGTGTCGCACCTTTGTGCATCACTAGAGTTAGCTCTAGCACACTCTTCCACATTATATGGTCCTATATATTATAGGAACATGTGCTAGACACATTCCCATAGCTTAACACACTTTCTGGTTGCAATGGACACTTCTATCGCAACTTGTATTCTAAATGTTGCAATGTTATGTTTCAATTGTTGCACTTAGAAATAAGTGTCACTTTGTTGTTGCTTCAAGGTGTGATTGCTAATCACGAGTCCTGTGCATTCCCTTGGTTTGTATTGATGGCATTCATGTGTGTTATATATGTTTGAGTCTCTTTCGGATGTTTTTATCTCTTTTACTTTACTGGTCCCACACACAACCATTTTAGAGCTCTTCTTGGTCCTCCTATTCAGTGCAAGTTATGGAAGCATTAATCTCTCACCAGGTGATGAGCACTATTTATCTATGAGCCTCATTGATGAAATATCTCGGTCCCAGAATTGTGCACTGAGTATTTTCTCAAGTTAGCTCCTATCGTTGCACATTGAGAACCTTCAAAGCATGGTCACTAACCCTCATTGCTTGTATGGACTCATTGCACTGAGCCTTGATCAGTTCTGCCTTGTATAGCACATGGAGCACTTCTAGATGAAAAAAATACCTCCTTCATCCCCTTGCAATGAAAAAACACACAATAGATAGGCTCCCTTTCCTTCACAGTGCGTGAGAACCTTCGTTGAAAAGTGACTTGACTTTCTGCTATTGGCCTCAGCCATCTTCTCACTACTCTTTTCCAGTGAGTCTCCCTCTGTGCATTGCACATTTCCAGTGGAAATTGAGTCCACCTCTAAGTCACTGCAACCCTCAACTGTGTAAGTGTAGGATTATTGCCCCTCAAGAACTATGCATTGCGCAGTTACAGTGCCTAGTCTTGCCTCCTTTATTAAATGGAACCCCTCACTGTGCCATGCCTTGTTCTACCTTGTCTCCCTTTGCACATTGCACATTTCTAGAGCATAGTGAGGCCTTTCCTTAGTCACTATGAAGCTCAACTGCGCTATCACTGCCTTCCTCTCCCTTAAGCCCTGTACATTGCGCACTTTCAGTCAGTACGCCCATCAATCTGTGTCCTGCACTTTTTCATTGTGTTGGACCCTGAAGAGGCCCTCATTATAGTGCATTGTGCATTTCCAGTGAACGATGGTGCCCTCCCTCAGCCACTGCTAAACTCAACTATGCAATTCTCAACAAGCCTCCTCTCAACTCTCACACAAGCTCATCACAATCAACTTCTTCCATGAGAAAAGTAGGGATAGAATAGATTATTTATGCATTGATCTTTCCTTGTTATGAGCGAACTTCATTGGCAGGTGTACCACCTTCAAATGGCAAGATGGTGCTCAAGGAAGATGTCGCAGAAAGGAAACAAGGAAGCACTTGCATAGAAGAGGCATAAAGAAGAACCATCATGAAGACATAAAGAGATCTTGGACCATGCCAAAATGATGACATTTCATGATGACTCAGAAGGTTCCAACATTGATCCAAGAACCTTTGGAGGGTGAATATGAAGTACAAATCAAATCTATCATTAAGAATGCAAGACAAAACAAGGAGGCATTTCACATGGATACATCGAAATGAAGTCTTATGTCATAATGGCCAACTCATGGCCTCTCAAAGTGTCATCACATAGTCCTATGTTGTCCATGTATTTTCCCACATATTGTGGAATGTAATTGTGTATTTTCAAAAAATGACAAAAAGCAAACATGCAAAAAACCAAGAGTCACATGTGGACCAAAGAGTCAATATAAGTTCAAAGTTTGCTTAGGTGTCCAAGGGTCATGAGGATAACTCAAGAGTCACAAGGGATATAAAAGGTCATTCCTCTTGCTCAAAAAAAAACCTCATAACTCAAGCAAAGGGATTTTTGGAGGCTTACACTTTGGACAACCATCCTTGGATTCTCTAGCTTGGCATAGGGCAAAAGATCATTCTTTGGAGAAGCAAGAAGTGACTCAATGTTCCACTATTGGAGCTAGTGGCTCACCATTGTAATTGTGTACTTGGATCTTTCACTTAATCATTAGAAGCTCATTGAGCCAACACACTTTCATGCATGTAACATGAATATTGCAAGATGATTCTTTAGATGTTTGCGGTATATATATCATTCATATGTACTAAAGAAATTGAACTACCTCATTGGCTTTGGTGGTTATCTTGTTGGATGTGTATTGTATTTTCTTTAATGACCGTTATGTCTATGTGAACTGCTTTGCTAGATCATTAACGAATATTTTTGTGCTTTCATGTGCCTCTCTTAGGATAGTACTATTACTTTCCTTCTAGAGACTCACTCTTTTCTCCCCTCTCGTGAAAGCCTCCTTTTACACATTACAATTGGTGTTTCACAATGTCAACTTACTTGCTTATTTCAAAGGTTATGTGCATACTCTCTGATGTTATTTATTAAAACCAAGGCAAACGTTAAGTTATGGTGCTCGGGTCGATACTTCAGATGGGGCTCCTAGTCCAAACGGTGTGGGGTCTAATTGAGACTTGACATCAGGGAGACCCCCTACTATTGGCAGAATCCAACACCATGAACACAACTCTAATCCCTTAATCAAGATTAGATCATAATAGGCCAAAAATCATTGGTTGGAAAAGTACAAAAATAGGCCAACAACAACAACAACAATAACAATAATAACAATAATGGCAATAACAAAAACACTAATAATAATAGAGATGGAGTAGAGAAATCGGTTGCATGGTCACTTCTTCAACTCATTTACATGATATCATGCAAAAATGGTAGTTTTCGTTGTAAGAGGGGCATGGCCTTTGGCTAACCACCATGCAAAGACCACAACTACCTTGGGTGGCCATCCCCTAAATCTCAATAATTTTTAAGACATCCCCAAACCCTTGCATAAGATTTAAAAACCTTGAAGGCTCAATTTAACCTTGGGGCTCACCAACTCTATTTTTTTTTACCTAAAGTTGAAAAAGAAGGTTATATACCAGGACAACTATATACTAACTCATTTTTCCTTGAAAATTGTGTTTGGCTTATGTGTTTTTTCCTAGAAAATTACCATGCCATGTTCTAAAGAAATCACACCTTCCTAGAGAATCACACTGCTACAATCTAGCTCAAAATCTATGCTCATCCCTGTCTCAAAATCCATGCCCTCAAATTTCATGCCAATTTTCATTTGTAATTCTCATCCTACAATTAAAAAAATCACACTTGTAATTTTGTATGTTATGCACACCTCAAAAAGTGTGCATCAATCACATCTTTCTAGGGATGTGTCAATACAATGCATCAGTTCTCTCTTGAAATTTGTGCCCAATTGTGATTTTCTCTTCTCTAAAAGGTTAAATCCAATTTAATTTATTAAAGATCATATGTTTTCAATAAAATAAATCTGGTCATTTTTGCATACAAATCTATTTGCCTTTGCCTCAAATCTTCAACCTTCTTCAATGTTATGTGTATACACAAATGCTCCTCTTCATCCTTCATCATGTGCCCCTTACGCCTCATGACTTCAACTCATAGATCTAATGGCATTTCAAAATTACATACATACAGTTTTAAATTCACAATAATATATATAGAAGAGAGTAGGTATATGAAATATTACATAACTTAATCTCCATGAAAGAGATGGATATTACATATGTGGAACATCCAAATATTTAATCATTAACATATTACTTGTTGCACTAAAAGGTGCTATACAATCTAGTATGGGTACAACTTAGTATGGGGGAGATGTTGTCACAATAACGTTATATTTAAAATAATAAAATAATACTTACATTAATAAATTAAAAAATAGTAATAACAAAGGAAAATTAATGTTGGTCATAAATAAAATACTTCAATTTTCACCATAATTTTACATCAACAAATACTTCAAATTTCACCTTAATTTTACATCAAAGAGAAATAATGTAATTGAAAATAAACAAAATTAATTTACTTTTTGGTATGAGGGAGAAAAGTAATTTCTCCATTATGTAACATGGAGTTCATAGATGACATATATAAATAATATTATTGGTATTACATGGTGGTAATTCATTATATGTTCAGTGGACATGTAATATTTAAAACAAAAATATATTAGTAACAAAAAGATAGTTGGTGTCCACCATAGATAAAAATATTTCAATGTCCATATTAAATAACATATGGGTGAATGCATAAAGATAAGTTACACTTTTGGGCCAAATGTGGTGGTCGAATTTCAAAAATGTACTTTTATCGAATTGAAACCCTCAAAATTCATATAAGCATTGGAAATTTTGATTCAGAGTAAAAAAATAATTTGTGGAGAATTATGTTGTTGTCCTAATGATATTTTTTGCAAAAAAAAATAGTGTTGTATAAATCAAATTTTCATTAAATGAAATGTTTGTCCTTGCAAATTTTCACACATTTTAAGGGATATGTGTGTATTCACGTAACATAACTTAGTCTAAAATGTGTAATTAAAAAAAAATATATGAGCATGATCTCCACAAAGAGAACTAAGTTATGCATATTAAAAATTTATTTTTTTTTTTACGTAAAATTATATTCTTTTATTAGTTTTTGAACTTGGCAAAGTAATATTTCAATTGCATTTTGCAGACGTGTTCACATAAAATATTTTTCAACTATTTAAATAAATTCAAAAAACAGGAGTACCCTTTTGAAGCGGACTCGTAAATGATGATAACGGTATTTTTTGAATTTTTTTTGTGTATATTTTATGTTATTGATCTTTTATTCAATTCCTTTGAAACTACTCAAAAAAATTTCAAACAATATTTTTAAAATAAAGTAGATAAAATATATCATATGAATTCAAAAATGTCGAACTCATATGCCATTGGATAGAGGATTTCTTCACGAATTCAACATGATCAACTACACCACCTAAGGACAAATTCTATCTTAAGTCTACCAGGGTACAAAATGGTGTTGTAGAGAAATCTGCAAAAGGGAATCTAAAACTCTATTTTTTAGGTCCTCAGCGACTCGATCGAGCTTTAAGGCTCGATCAAGTTACAATTTTTAATTCCATGCCTAGGTTGTATTGGTGAGAAATTTAAAAAACATGGTTCATTCAAGCCCATTCCTTGATCGAGCCACTAAATCGATTAAGGATTTGTTTTAACCCTCAATCAAACTATCTTTAAGCCCTCAGATAGCTCGATCAAAGACTCAAATATTACTCAATTGAGCACTTAGAATGGCTCAATCGAGACATTGTTTTCACCCAAAACACATCCTCGCTTGCCAAAAAGTGTAACCTAGCTTCATGCACACACCCATAATTTTATATCAATTTTATATAGAGAAAACTAAGTAATTTAAGTTAAAAATTTTCTCATATTTTTTACTTTTAATTAGGAGGGAAATGTGTAAAGATATGTAACATCTTACAAAATATTAATAACAAAAATAATTCAATGTATCTATATAGATAGAGAGAGCAAGTCGAGTCATAACATT